>BLKR01009422.1:0-119729 GCA_011170035.1 Teleogryllus occipitalis | reverse complement strand
GGGCGGGGCGGGGCGGGGCGGGGCGGGGCGGGGCGGGGAGGGTCGGGCGGGGCGGGGCGGGGCGAGGCCGGGACGAGGCGGGGCCGGGACGAGGTGGGACGGGGCAGGCGGCCGTCGGCCGGGGATGGTGGAGAGGGCCGGGCCGGGGTGGGGTGGGGCGGTGAAGGGCCAGGAGGGTCCGAGACTGGGCGGGGCGGGATGGGGCCGTGGTTCGGACGGGGTGGGGCGGAGCCGGGGGTTTGGGTCAGGACGAGATGACTGGGCGGGGACGCGTAAGAATGAACGGGGCGGGGATGGCTAGTGGAGGTGTGGCGAGATGACACGGCAAGAGGTGGGGAGGAGCGTGGAGGGATGAGTGGGGCGATAGTGGGTCGCGGGGGAGAGATGACGGGTATGGAGGGCGGGGAGGGGGGAATGATGCGGTGCGGTGCTATGAAACACGATCGGATGGCCTGGCACGCTTAGGACGGGATGAGGCTGCGAGGAGCAAGAAGGGAAGGTTAGAGTTGCGTGTATGGTTCGGGGCGTGGACGAGGGGTGAATGAGTGGGGGGTGTTGGGTGGGTACCGCCCGCTCACCCCACTTGCTGCATGAGGAGCTGTCGACTCAGCGGGCTCCGCAAAGGCGAAGTATGCCTGTCATACTGGGCTGCGGTACCAGAGCCGGCGTCATATTGGGCCGGCGTCAGTGAGGGTTCGTGCGTTCAGGTTCAGGGAGGTTCAGTACGTTGCCGCAGCCAAGTAAAGTGCGCCAGGAAAGTCTCTTCACCCTGGGTCAAGTCAGTGCCTCCTCTTAAATATGGCAATGATGTTAGTAGCCAACATATCGCTGGGAAACATGTGATGGAGACAACACTTCCAGTATGTGTTCCGACTGTCGTGAGTGCGGTATTTGCGTTTTCTTTTGTTACGCGCTGCTACCAACTTACTTTTTGTTGCAAGCACCAAGGTGCTACTGCGGAGAGACCTTCCTGGCGCACTCTTCTAAGATCCGCAGGCTGTGTGTTTTGGGTTCCGCTTAAAGAGACGTGTTATATGATTTCACCATTTAGTTGTGGTATGATTAACTTCGCAAATCAACAAGTGTTTCAACTGAAATATAACCAGTTCGTTATCATATATCTCCCATTGACAGTCACCCTTCATAATCACTCCCACCTCTCCTCACGCAGTAACGGTGAACTAACACCTATCTGGAAATGGGAGTTCAGAAAGATGTATGGTGCTTTCGCTCTGTAACGAGTATGGCACTCATCCTTAATCGAGTAACTTGCGCCCGTCCGTCACTCTGTCTGTCCATCACTCACCGTTAGACGCCTACCAGACCACCAATCGGGACAAACGAGGTATCATTGGATGCGTCTGGGTCTCCTGGTCCGCATATTTTAAACAATTGAAACGATTATTTGTTTCAAAAACGGCTTAAATGTTTTTCTTTTAATGTTTTCCTGGTATGTAGCAAGGATAGGGGTGAGGATTCCATTTTCAGCGGAGTTTCTTTGTTTTCGAATATAGCAAAAAAATTCGGAATTGTAAACTTGAATTTCGCAAGCTTGGTTTGACGTGCTCTCAGTTTGTAACACGGTAACACAAATGATTATGACAATATGGTTTCCAAATTCTTCGAGTTTTTCTCATTGTTACCGGTCGTGATGATTCTGTGATGCAGATCATATTTTTATGAAATTCATTATATTGAAGGAAGATAATAAATTTAACTGATATAACTAACAAACACAGTGTTTTGATCACTGATTATGGTTTTCAAATATTTAAGCTTATTTCAATGTAATCAAGGCAAGTTTGTGTGAAATGATTTTTGCTTTTCTGTATTATGTGCTGCAAATGTAACAATTAAATTTATTCGTGATTGTTTGATTAAATGAAACGCTGTCAATCAAAATAAAGGCAGATATTCACCAGAATTGCTTCGATTTTATCTGTGGAATTTGACTTTTTTTAGTTATAGCTGAGGTGCTAGTAGGATAGAAATTTCAATATTGAAATATTATGTAATTCCAATAGAGCGAGAAAGATGTGCTGTTGTCGCATTGCGCGTTTTTCTGAGCACACATGGGCCTATATTACAAATAAAATAAAAAATAAGTTCATTAAAACAAAACGTTTAGAATATGTTTACATTTGATTTATTGTTTACGAAATATTAACCGTACTGTGCATGAAAATCGGCTACCTTACTTTCATTATTTTCACTCTCGCTACATGTTGTAAATTATTTAAAGAGAAATTGTACACACTTTCTTATGTTAATAATTTTTTTCCATATTTTCTTTATTGTAACTAATTTCCACCGTATAGGTTCCATGAAAGCAAAAATAAATGGTTTTTACTTTATTGCAAGTAAGGTGCAACATATTTGACGTTTAATAGGAATAACCTTTTCAACCATTTACGTTATCTCTAGGTCTCTAAATTACCGAAACACCGCATTAGAAAGCACTCTTGTCTTTCTATATTGAACCACTTTATCGCCTCACCTTACATCCCAGCTAAAAATTCTTCCCATTACTGTAACGTCATCCGAGAGGCAACTGCAGCTATTGAGGAATCCGCTTCGGTATATAAATATATACATTTAGCCTATTCTCATAGCTCGTAATACCGCGCGTGGCACCGCGTGCACGTGGCGCACCGGCTGGAAGGGTGGGCGCGTCCTAGATGACCCCCGGACCGAGAATCTGACCTTGGGGAACGCTCGTTCGAAATTTTCCTCGGCGAATTTATTTTAACAAGTACGGCGTCGCGGGGCCGGCGGAGCACGCGGTCTCGAGGGCGGCATGCTGGACGGCGCGTGGGCGGATTATGTCTTGATGAAAGTCCCGCCCCACCTCCCCGACTCGCGCGCGCTCTTGAACCTGTTATTTCTGTCTTCTTCCTCCGCGAACGCCATAGCGCAGGGCGGATTCCGCCGCAGAATTTGTGAATGGCGCGCGGCCGTTCGCGGAGGTTATGGTCTTGTCCGACAAGTGCATCTTCCCAGGCACATGCGATTCAGCGGGTAATGAGGAAAACAGGATGTGGTATCCTGTAGTAGAAAGTACCGAGGCAAGGTGGGTTCAGTACAATTCTCGGCTCTCGTTGGCTGGTTTAGCCTGAGAACGTGACGGCTCGATATGGTCTTACAGAAGACGGAGACAGGCCAGAAGTTGTAAGAAAGTATCTTCTCCGAGACTGCTAACTTGCTTTAAGTGTGGTTCTTTAATCAAGTTGGAGAAAAGTTCAAATCAGAAAGGAAATGATTCGGGTAAAGCATGTTGAATAGCTCGGATGAGAAAAGAAAAATTCGATTTAACATGCATTATGTGCATGCAATTCACGGTATTAGATTAAGTTCCAATTAAAATGTCAATATGAGTAATTATCCTATCGTTAAAATTACGTTATTCATTTCAGAATAAATAACTCTAGAAAAAGGTTTTTTTAAACTCTTGTTGCTCTAGACCTCTTGTCGTATATGAGAATAAAATTTATCAGATGAAAATGACAGTCAAATATTACATCAATACATTCTTTCGTTTTTCTGACAAATTCAAAAATCAAAAAGAATTTGAATGACATTCCTTGACAGAATTCGTTGTTCAGAATAATAAAGTTCGTGAACAACTACTTCAAACAAATATGTGAAAGTCAAACATTGAATAATGCTATCATAATAATACCATGCTAAATGAAATTGTATACATTTAACTAGTATATTAATGAATTATGCGAAACTCAAGGATGGCGGAATAAACAAGATGGTCCTTAATTATAACGAGAAACAATTACGCGGGGTCTTATTATTCTTTAAGAAAGTTAGGTGCCAAAAAATTCTCGACGAAATTTCTGCTTTAAAAAAAAACTCGATTTCATTGCTTCCGAGAGTCCAATTAAAATGCTTTGCCCTGCACGAGAACACGCGCTGCAGTTTCAGGGCTTTGAGGGGTAGGAGAGAGGGGTGAAGCTAGTTTGTCTCAGCACTGAAGCCCCGACACCCAGCGGAGGGCCCGAACCAGCACGTCTTGAAGCAGAAAAATCTTGCCGTAGCGGGCACTGCCCAACTCACGTCGTTCTTCCCTTCCTTTTGCAGCTCAACCGCAGCGCCTGCCTTCGTGCAAAAGTACGGCCGTGGAATATTTGAATTGCTCGCCCGGAAGTAGCAGTGCCTTCCAGTTCCCTCGAAAATGAACATTTCGCACGGAAACCGATTGCCCCCAAATTCTTCCAATTACGATAAGAGTCAAGATGACATTTTGTGGGTGTAATTGAAGTTAAACCAAGAAGATAGCCATCTGAAATAGTTAACTTTAACATTTATATAATTATTTTCAAATTATTTCTCAAGTTGAAATTCATTAGTTTACCATTTGCAAATATATGAGAATAGCCATATTCATTCTCTGATAATAGATAATATGTCTTGATTTTCATCACTTCAAAATCACAATGGGTGTAAAGTAAACAGAACGATTTGTAAAGGAGGTTAGTTATTGTATATTCAGAATTAGAATAATTCATACACGGAATGTATTGAATACTAGGTGACGTGTTAATTTGAAAACAGCGTAGTTTGCAAATACCTACTCACACGTAAATATTGTAATGCACTATTATATTAAATTTATATTGAAACAACTGAGCAAGGCAATCAAAATATTTCAATTTTCTTGAAAAACGTACGCGTGACTTATCACCGTCAGAAATCAATAACGAGACCCTGGAAAACCAAATACAGCTTATTCGTTCGAAATTGCACTCCACGATTTCTCTCGCGGAGCTGCCGGGCGCAAAATTTGGATAATGGCGAGCGAGCGGCGAGAGGGGAAGCGTCGGCTACCGTTCCCGGCCTTGGGCCGTCCGGCTCGCTCCCCACGGTCCCCCAAGGCTCTCGAGGGGCGTTATTGATTCTCGGGCGGGCTGTCTCATTTGCGCGTCGGCCGCACCTCACGCCCGCGCCGCCCCCGTCCTCGCCGCCGCCGCCGCCGCCGCCGCCCGGCTATCTCGCCCGCGCATCTGCGCTCGTAAATCTTTGCTGCGGCGGCACTGGCGTCGGCGACCGCGTGGCGGTGGACGGCGCGCAGCGGGGCGAGAGCGGAGCAGGAAACGGTGGATGTGAAAGAGGTGTGGAGAGGATGGAGATGGAAAAGGTTGGTTGGTTGGTTGGTTGTTAGTGATTCCGGGCACGTCAACTACTGAGGTCATTAGTCCCGTAAGTGCGGTGCATGGTTTTTCATCGGGGGGGGCGGTGATATTGGCCCGCTGGATGGCGAGAGCCGGCGCAGACCTACCGTCGGCCAGCGGAGTTTCTCTCAACCAGGTATCTCCCACCAGCGGGGCACCGCCCCAGCCGGGACATGTTCTAAGTCCCCGACTGGTCTCCCGGCATGTGTGGTAATGTAGTGCATGTTAGTGTAAGTGTGTGTGTAAGGGGTGAGGGTAGGACAAGAAAGAGGAAGAAAAGATCGCGCGCAGTCCGTAGACCGTTTGTTAGGGCACTACTCCGATATTCGTCTGGTGTTGATTGAAAAAAAAAACACGGAAACCTACCGATCACAGTAGCCGTCCAGTAGAATTCTCCCCCAGATAGCGCTTGAATTCGATCTAGCAGACAAACTAGTCTCGAACATCTTGCCGCTGTCGGGACTCGAACCTCGGACCTCCCGGGAGAGGCTTTGCAGTGAGGTGCTTGGAGGTGCACGAGGCGCATGGAATCTGCATAAAGGTGAAACAGATTAGGACGGTGGAGGTGATGGCAGAGGAAGATGAAGAAAACACGGAAGAGGAGACATGGAATAGGATGGGGAAGACGAAAATGGAGAAAAGATGATGGAAAAGGATTTGAAGATCGAGACGGAGGAGATGGTGGATAAGGTGGAGTTGATGGTGGGATGGAGATCATGAAGATGGTGGAGGAGGGCAGTAAGCAGTAAGATGGGTATGTTGGGGGGAGATAAAGAAGGCGATGTTAGGACGTATTACTACATAAGTGAAAAATAAACTGAGTTGTGGTATTTCGTTTTTGTTTCAGATTGTTTATTCCATATCATAAGTGAAAACTTTTATATTACCAAAAAGAGTTTCTCCGAAGAGTGCGGCGACTGCCAAAATGTGATCGATAGTGATGGTAATTGTGGATAACCAGCCCAGGGTTGTGAGATGTTCATTATTTGAGTGAACTGTTCACTATTTGAATTATTGATTCATTAATTAGAAAATGAGAATTGTGCACATGCAAAAACATCTTTTTTCAAACTCTATTAAAGCTGGTTTTGCCCTGTTTGGAATCCTGGCTATCCAGGTCCACGCAGTTGTTAGTTTCGCCCCGAAATACAATATTAATATTAAATACAATATTAAAGCAGATAATTCTTATAATAATATATGAAAATATCTTTGTCCAAAAATATACTTGTCTTACATATGTATTTTATCTTATTATTCATTCCTGTCCCCCTCCAGGTTCACTATTTTCTGATGACATATCTCGCAACCCTGCGCCAGCCAGCTAGACAGACATACAGACAGATTAGGAGGGATGGATGGTGAACATTGTGAAAATCCTGTAGTGTTCGTTGAGATGGCATTAGCACATAAGGCTATTGTGATAGTGGCAGTGGAGTTCGATGATTTGGTTGTGATGTGTACAACAGCGCTATGAACGTTTATAATATCACTAAATTATATCCTCTTAGAAAATTTATTTTCACTATTGTGAGTGACGATTGAGGTTCGTCACGATGACTTTGTCCCGTAAGCCTCAAATAAGTCGCATCAGTTGGCCGATGAGTTCATACAAACACTTCTCCACGCGCTCACCAACTCGTCAATTCGTTGATGGTAGAAAGCAGACGGAAAATATCAAGGAATCGCTTCCGTTAACTCTTGAGGCTGCTCCGCCTTCAAAGTTTTCAGTTTTAATTTAATTAACATTAAATTAATAGGACATTAACCTTTCAAAATAAATCTCTGTTTCAAAATAAAAATCTGCAAGAAAACAATACAATCTCTGGCCATATGAGAGGTGTGTGTAGTTTTATTAGATAAGTAGCAACTCAAGAAAAATTCAAAACAATGAAAAAGATTCGATTTTGACAGTAAAATGCAAATATTCGGGTGTGTTTTTCCGCTTATGTACATACTGAAATTTCTGTACTGTAAAGTACTGTACTGTGCGTACATACTGAAATTTCACAATCAGAGCGTCAGGCGTTAGCAAGACTTGAGGCAAGAGATCACGTGCATTAAATATTTCCTTTTCACATTCTGTATAACATAAAAGGTTTTTGTGTTGGTATCTGTAGATGCATTATGTTATTGCAGTATTCATGAAGAGTTTTTTCTGTTAAATTTTTAATTTATTGCGGAGTTATTGCAAGTATTACATTTGTTGATTTTAAGTAGTGTGTGCATGCTACGTTTTGGAAAATACGTTTCTGTAGTTTTGTTCAGCAGTATTCTATTGCTGCAGACCACCATTTTTTTTTACTTCAAGCTATTTTATTGCCATCTTTATTAATTTTGATAGTTAACGACATTTTTCACACACTAATTATGGAAGTTATGAGAAGCATTGTGTCTATAATATAATCAATCGTGACAATCAAAGATAGTATGTACGTCACAGTCATGTGACAATTGCATGTTGATGAAGTTTAAATAAACAAATGCCTGCCTACCAGTTTGAGACACTGTTGATAAAAATTGCGCTGGAGTGTTAAAAAAAATCCAATTATCTTACGAAATGTCTTATGAGAGCGTACTTATTAATTTTTACATTTAGCATTCTTGATCTTCTATATAACTCACTTCGAGTGAGACACATGGAAACTGAGAGATCAGACAGATCTAAATTGGTAGGTAGAATTGTTGATCGACTTTTGTGGCACTTTAGATCGACGTTACCTTAAAATTATTTTAAAACTACATAATTTCTGTGAAGTAACTTGCCGACTAAGCAGGATTGTAACTTCAAACAATCACTAGTGATAAGCAGCCCTGATACTGCTTGCGATGGTGATCTAAGCACATAAATTATAGAATTGACTATTCTTGTGATGGTTCAACTAGGAAGCAAGCTTGAAAGTACGAAAGACAATAAAAAATTAAATTTAATATCGTTAAAGTAACAAATAGACACTTTTAGGCTATAATGCTGAAATAGGCACTTAGAGCGCTGTACGTGTGTTTCCTGTAATATTACAAAGCCATGGAAAGTTGTTGTAATGCATTCGCAGATTGTACTTTTGCACCGCACATCATAAAGAGTATTCACTGTTTTCAAACAAAAATAAGCCGAAATCAAATCCAAGTGTCCCCGACAAAACATTAAAAAAAAGACAATTGCCTAAAATTCTGATGCATAGCTATCATTCACGGCGTGTGATGGATCGGCACCAGCACCACAAGAACGTAGGCGGCGACGGAGACTGCAACCTCGCGGATGCCTCCCCGCACCGTGCATGGCAGCGGCAGGGCGGAGGGGGGGTACGAGTGTGGGCGTGGCGCCCGGGGCGTCGCGCGCACCCGCGGATTAGCCGCAATTCCACCGCCCTGCCCCCACCTGCCCCACCTGCCCCGCCGCACCCACCTCCTGCCGGCGATAGAGACCTCACGCCGCCGCCGCCGCGCCCGTCGTTGACGGCCGGGTCCGGCGGGCCGCTGCACGCCGCTGCGTCGCAATTTTCGGCCGCGCTCTCACGTCGTGAGAAGGAACGGGTTGGGCCGAGTCGCACAGTGGTTCCGAACAGGACCTATCTGCTTCGATATAAAAGAGTTGCGACGCTTACCATGGTGAACTTAATGTTGCACTTTCTGGCAGGAACTAAAAAGGTGAACTGCTGCCAATGTTATTGAAAAGGCGTGTGAGCCAAGCGAGGACGAGACTGTGGCCGGGCGAGGTTGCGGCCAGGCGGGGCCCAGGCGGGCCCCAGGCGGGCCCCAGGCGGGCCCCAGGCGGGGCCCAGGCGGGGCTCAGGCGGGACCCAGGCGGGGCCCAGGTGGGGCTCAGGCAAGGCCCAGGCGGGGCCCAGACGGGACCCAGGCGGGGCCCAGGCGGGGCCCAGGCGGGGCCCAGGCGGGGCCCAGGCGAGGCCCAGGCGGGGCCCAGGCGGGGCCCAGGCGGGGGCCCACGCGGGGCCCAGGCGGGGGCCCACGCGGGGTTCAGGCGGGGGTCAGTCGGGGAAAGGCGGGGGCCAGGCGGGGTCAGCCGGGGGTCAGCCGGGGACGATCCGGGGACGATCCGGGGACCAGGCGGAGACTAGATTAGGATCGGACTGGAGCTTGACTGGAGTTCACAAATAAGAGTAAGCGTGTGCGTTGGGCAAGATCGCGCTGATGTTCGAGCGTTATGAAGATACGGTTCTTTCATCTTTATCATCACGGTTCTGTAAATCATCTTTATCGATACTTGATTCCCATGAATTCTGTAATTCTCGTGTACGTCAAATTTGTATTGTCAAATACGTTTTGTCAATTGTATTGTCAACTCATTTGTCACGGCGTCACATCACATCTCAAGTAAAGCCACATCGTATTACGCCACGACAAGTCACATCATAAGACATTACGTCATATAGCCCAGGTAAACCGGGAGAATTGACTCTGGGCATCAACTGATGTCACTGCAGTGCCTCTGACCGGGAGGTTCTAGGGTTCCAGTCCCGACGGTCGCAGGATTTTCGAATCGAGCTAGACAGCTAGATTGAATTCACCCTTTGTCTGGAGGAATATTCCAACGGCCACTGCTATGATCGGTAATTTTTCGTGTTTTTACGATCAATACCGGGCGGATGCCGGAGCAGCGCCCTAAGAAACGAGCTTCGGACAGCACGCGATCTTTCCTTCCCTTACCCCCTCTTTACACACTCTTACACTTACATGCACTACACTACCACACATGCCGGGAGACAGAATCGGGAGCTTTCAGCTTGTTCCGGCTGGGGCGATGCCCCGCTGGTAAGAGATACCTGGTTGGCTAAAACCTCAATGCCCCACGGTAGATCGACGCCGGATCTCACCATCCAGCGGGAGAAGATCATCGGCATTTCCCGTGCAAGAACACTTACGGGAATAATGACCGTAGCAGTTGACGTGCCCGAAATCACTAATAAATCAATGACACAGGTAAAATTTATCGCGCTGTCCACTTCGTTTCCTCTCTCTTTCCCAACCGGACCCACAGTTTTTCGTAGCCTCGCTCTTTTCGGACGCCAAAGTCGTGAGCGGGAACGCGTTGAAGATGCTCCCGCCGCGGCGCAGCTCGTGTTAGTCGTAGTGCGTGAGCCGCAATCCACTTTTTCGCGCCTTAACGACCCTGTCGTAGGTGTCAATTAGGAGTCATCAGTGTTAGGATGCGTCCGATTATTTTCTCTTTGCCAGGAAAGGCGCTGTCGTTTTATTTGGTTTGGTACGCTCCGTTACTTTTCGCATTTGATTTCCGTGGTTATTTGACCTGTTTTGCACCCCAGTATTCTCTTTTCACGTACCATCTCGTTGACGTAGAAATAGGAAGTAGCGAATACCAGATTTAGAGGTGGCAAAAATCTTGACATTTGTGTACTTTCAAGGATGTAAACAAAATCCCTTACTTAGTTTGACTTACTATGAATTTTACTTAGCTAAAAAGAATTAAAAACTGCTTTCATTTTTCACAGAATCTATATATTTTCTGTAATTTTTGAAAAAACAGAAGAATACCCCCAAATGAACTTCATGACATATTAAATAGTGTCCTATTCTTTGAAAAAAAAGAAGAAATTTGGAGCCGTTTTTGAGAAAATAGCATTTGAGCGTTTCTGAAAATGCGGATTTTTGATCTCGTTGTCACAAAAATCTATTGCATTTTCAAGAAACTTTGTGTCATAATTTAAAGCACATGCACTCATAAATGAAATAATGTGAACAAATCGCCGTTCATGTAAATATTAAGGACGTGAGAGATTTGTCAAAAAAATATATTTTGTAATTTTTGTAAAAATAAAAGAATAGAACAAAATATCGCGTATTTCATTTCATTCATTTAGCACTATCCATACAAAAATTAAAGAAAAAATTTGGAGCCTTTTTCGAGAAAATCTTGAGTTAATTTTTAATATTGCACATATTGCACGCAATATTGCGCGAAAACTTCTAGAAATTTCAAAAAATTGTTCATGAACTTAATGAAAGAATTAATTATGGACAAGAAATTTCAATTGATGTAAACATTTCTACCTTTAATTTTGTAATTGTAGAAAGACGCCGAATAAAATTCAAACGTTTGCAATTTTCGAAAATTCAAGTTAACCGTGAAAATCGGACCTATGCCTTTATAAGTGTATTTTACTCTTTTCTTGCAAGAAATTAGAAAAAAATTGCAGCCGTGTTCGAGAAAATTTTGAAAATGTTCCAGGGGCTTCATGTAAAAAGTACCCCGAAATTTTAAAGGAAGTTTTTCAAACCCGAAGCGCCTGGAGTAAAGCCAGATCGACTGGGGAATATCAATTTTTGAAACCATTCTGTTTACGCGCTGGTGGTGTTCAGACAGACAGACAGACAAACACAAGGCCGGCCGGACGACCAGACGCTAAAAAAAACTTTTCCGGTACCAGGATACCCCAAAACGTGTATGTTCGTTGAAATATAGAAAACGATTAGCCGCAGCTTTACATAACTTTCACTATACTGAAACATACTGTCTGATTTTATTTTTAAATCAAATATTTCCTCTGCCCTTTTAACATTATTAAATAATTATTCAACATAACCCGTTCCAAATTTATATATGAATATGGGCGACAGGAAAAGATTACTTTAATTCAATTATTAAAATTATTCTTCAACTGCTATTTCCATTAAATTAATATCCGGCTAACTGGGTCGATGGGTCTTATAAGAAATAATCGCTATTGCCTACTAATAGCCGATTATTCGATCTGCCATCTGTACAGTGTGGCCGAGGAATCTGAAAAGCTAATATACATTTCTAGTTACTCATTTGTTGGAATTGGCTAAATGAAAATCATCTTTTCTATTCACAGAAACTTGTAAGTTTATTCAATTTTCATTAGTAACAATACGAAACTTTCGGTCATGACCAGTCTCAAACCTTATATTGCTGTACCCGTCTTCGCGCGCTCTTTGGACCGATGTCGCCGCGTAGAACCATTTTCAATCTTCCCCGGTGTCGATGGCTCCAGGTCCAAATACCATCTTCTTTTCTTCCGTACTGGCACAAGTGTATTCAAATCACTGATCCTCACAGCCTCATAAGTTGATAAGAATTAATTTTCCTATTAAAAGTTCCCAGTTCTTTCTACGTGTATACTTAAAATGTTAAAGTTCAGCAAACTATTATCTGCATCAAATACTCCAAGTCCTGTTGCCGACAAATTCACCTAAGTTCACAATTCTAGCTGCTGCACTCGAAATATTTCCAAGTTCCAATTTCCGCACCTTCAATCAATATTCTAAGTCCGCCAATCATACGCTCCAAAGTAAATGTTCACAATTCCCAAACTCCCAACATCAATTGTCTACACACGATCGGTACAGCACCACGGCATAAGTCGGAATGAATCCATATTCCCCTCTTTCAGCCCTTCAAAACTCGGTCCGTCCTTCTACTGTTTCTTGTCAGAAAAAAATCCATGCCTAGCCAATCCCTCAATTACTT
Source organism: Teleogryllus occipitalis (assembly GCA_011170035.1). Taxonomy (NCBI): domain Eukaryota; kingdom Metazoa; phylum Arthropoda; class Insecta; order Orthoptera; family Gryllidae; genus Teleogryllus; species Teleogryllus occipitalis. The sequence continues at coordinate 107,078 of BLKR01009422.1, read as the reverse complement.
ACAAATTCAACTATCCGCGCCCCAGACTGTCATTGCTTTCTCGGCCAATCCCCAAACAGTTTACATAACAACTAGCCGCGCCCCGTGGTTCAATGCGATGAAGTTTGTTGGCCTTAACGACAACTCGTCTACCGTTGCTATGGCGCCATATTTACAAATGTATATCCTTAAAATTCACCCTTTTTACAATAAATGTGACGCAATACAAGATCCCACATATTGGTATGTCACAATACGTACGTATAAGTGAAAGTAAATACAAAGCATTTATTGTACTGTTTGTAATAACATAGCTCTACTTGAGCAGAACTTTTAAAACAGGTGTTATTGGAATTGCTAAGACAATTAACAGTTTTGACTGCCAACCTGTAAATTAAAATCTTTGGAAAACGATTAAAAAAGTAAGTAAAGAAAATTAAGTACGTCCATGTGACCGACTGATTTGGGTGGTGTAGGGCATCAACTGTGGTCACTGCAGTGCTTCTGATCGGCAAGTCCTAGGGTTCGAATTCCGATAGTGGGCAGGATTTTGACATGATTTCGGATTGACCTGTTACATAGCTAGTTCGAATTGTTTTGAAGAGTCTGTTTCGAAGAGAATTCTATCAGGCGGCTGCTCTGATCGGTAGTTCCACGTTGTTTCTTCGATTAAGATCAGGCGAATGACGGAGCAGTACTCGGACTAATGGGTCACGGACCACGCGCGATCTTTCCTTTCTCTTCCTTGTCCTATCCTCATCCCTTACACGTACTTACACTAACATACACTACACTACCACACATGCCGGGAGACCGGTCGGAAGCTTAGAGTGTGTCCCTTGGCGGTGTCCCGCTGGTGGGAGATACCTGGTTGAGAGAAACCCTGCTAACCGATGGTAGATCGGTGCGGGATCTCGCCATCCAGCGGAGGAAGACCATCGTTATCTCCCTAGGAGAAAAATGCCCTTATGATCTCAGTAGTTGACGCGCCCGGAATCACTAACAACTTACCCACCGATCATTTCTTACATTTTTTGGAAATGCTGTCAAAAAGTATTTTTCGGATGGAACGTTCTCACAAGCAATAAAAAATTAAAAATCGACCGGGTCACTGTGAAATCACATAATTATATGGTGCTATTGGAGCAACATGCTGCGAAAATTTCATTAGTTTTCGCGGCACAATGTGTAGTTGAAGTAAATTAGGTATGGGGTCAGGGGTAATTTTAGTGTATATTATTTGAATTTCGGGAAGAAAGAAATTCCAGACAAAACGTTTCCGAGCTGGTGTTACATGAGTGCAATTTATCATTGAAAGGAGTAAGTTTAGTTATTCTAACAATTAGCAAGCTAAGAGAACCAAACTTTTGACAACTGTGTTGATTTTTAGAGAGAACCTTATTTTGTCCATTTTCAAATTCACATTTTCTTCTCCAGACTTCATTCAGACTCTGACTCTTCCAGATGTCATTATTGGTGGCGAGCGATGTTACATGATGTATTACTGTTAAAGACAATGATACATTTGAGTATTATTTGCCAGTAAGTATCCTTCTTCGGTTGTAGCAAATTCATCTCTTCACCTTTTGAAGTGTAATTACCCTGTGCTTTGCATTACTCACCCCAAATTACTGTACTCAATTGCCTAATCACCGATCCCGCTAAATATACGTAAGAAAGTATAGTTTCGAGAAGCGGTTTCCGGGTGATTTACTCGATACCATCACCTGCAGAGCCGAAGCCTTCAAGGTTCAAGTGGCGTCGGAAAGAAGGCCGCCGTTGTGTTGGCACATGCTGTGAATAACAAGAGAAATAATGGATATCGTCGCCATCATTAACCGCGAGCAGAAATTGGAGAGATCGCGATTGGGAGGCGGGGGTGGGGGAGAGCGGGGAAGGCGAGATCTCGATACTCGGCGAAGGTCGAACGCGTCGGACGCGATCTGTCACGGTCGGTGTCGGAACCGAAGGCTTCGGCAGGCGGGGGAGGCCCGGCGGACAGGGCGAAGGTCGCCGAGCCAAGTGGGGCGCGGCGGGTGGGGCCGGGGACCTCGGGCAGATGGCTGATAGCGAGCACCCTTATTAAGTCATTACGCCCGCCGTCTCTTCACGTGGAGGTCGTGACGTTCGCAGCCCCTGGGGGAAGGGGAGGGGAGAAGGTAGGGAGGGACGGAGGGAAGTGATGGCCTCAGGCGATGGAGCTGTAGTCCCCCTTCGGGCAAAATGCTGGTGTGCAAGAAAGGATGCAAACGCAGTTGCGCGGTGGGTTTTGGAAGTGACAGTGCATTGCAACAATTCACCTGTCACTACATCCGACACCTAACCGATGTATTTGCGGGAGGACAGAGAAGGAAAGGTAATTTACGGTGGACCAGTGTTTAACTTTCTGCAAACCCTGAAACAAGAGACAGGAATCATTATTCATAAGAATTCTGCAACGAATTTTGTTATTACGATGAAAATGCTTATTTCAGGCAATGCTGAATTCTCCGTGACTCCGTTATATTTAACTTCTTAGAGGCTGAACATGTTGGATTTCACGGCAACTGTACGTCCTCATTGATTGGTGATGAAACGAGCTCCATATTTACCGTATCAGTCTACTACCTCGGCGATGTTGCTGCTGTTCATGATTGCTTTGGTAGGGAATAGGTCTGTTGTGCAAGACTTTTACTCGTGCAGGCTAGGCACATCAAGAATTTGTCAGGTGGTAGTGTGCCGTTTGCAATCTTAGACGTGATTGAAGTGGTACTGTGTAGTTAGTGTACGCGTATATTAAAAAAAAAAGCGCAGAGAGTAGCGTTCATCGCCGTTCTGTTGTTCGTGGTAGGGGTGAGTAACGTGTCCGACCAGCTCTTTGAGCTGCTCGCAAATCCACCGCGACACAAGGATCCCGAAACTTTGCCTGAGAGAGCTCGTTTCGTTGAAAAAGCCTCTATGCGCTTGCTGCATATGCAAATGAAAACGGTTCAATAAACGAAACGCTATGAAAAATTAATGTAAAAAGATACGGGTTCGTACATAGTACACTTCGTTTTGGTGAAGGACAGAAAAGAACGTTTATTTTACACTATGAACTATATTAATATTGAAGTTCATCATAAGGAATTGATGTGCAAAGGTGATAGAACACTCCACATGGTCTCGGAGTGTGTCTTAACACCCGGTCATGAAAGCTTTCTGATTTGTAAACATTCCACTTCCTACTTTGTGTTAAATAAGGTGGCTTTGTTGGGTACAGAAGGTGATTTCTTCGATCATTGGTCTCGATCGAATCTCTACCAGATGAGCGCCAAAGGTGTCACTTTTCCTGAACATTTCTATCTCAGACACCCTCATTCGCTGACCCTTCAACAACTGAGCGGTTCTTTTGCAACGAAAAGTACTGCCTGAGTTATAGCTCTTGTGATTTTTGCGATGTAACTTGAGGATTTCTGAGTATTTACAGAATGCGATAATCGATTTGATCGGGTCACTTCCTTTAATTGGATATTATTTTTTTTTATTCGGCGCTGTAAGTTTGTTCAATGCCTGGCACCATTTTGTCTGCAGCCTTGGGCATAGGCATAGCTTTGTGTTCCGTGCCTAGGTTAGAGGATATCTGAAACCAACCGTGCTTCTCTCAATAAAATAATTCCACCAGCTTGCGAATTTAAAATTTTTGTTCGTTGCCTAAAATAAAATATATGATTTTATATAATGTCAATGTGTTGAATCCGAATTTTCAATCCGTTTACTTCTATCTCATAAGGTTTTCTTCCGTAATCACTTTTCTTGTATTGTATAACTACGCGAATTTCATTACAAACGTGTTCATAATACTTTTCTATTTTAAAGAAAAAACTACATTTAATATAGGCAACTTGCTGACATTAATGCGTATGGTTGTTAATGCAGGTCACTACAGTGTTTTTGCTTTACTTTGACTTGTTTACATCACAATGGGAATGTTTCTCACAAATTTTATCCCAGTCGTGTCTTATTTGCGAAAGTCCTCCGGTTCCTTTTTCTTTTATGATTATCTTCTAGTTTTTCACGCTTTAACATACAAAATATTGTGCAAGTATACTAATGCTTCAGTGTCCGTGGTACCTTCTTTCGAACTCCAATACATCTTTGTGAAATCGTTCACCTTGTTCTTTGCTCAAAAATTCTATATTTTCAGGGAAATAATCTAGGAAAAAAATAGGAAATACATTTTTGTACTCATGTTACAACTAAGTTCTTTGTATGCTTCAAGCGAGTTAGCTACAATGTGGTAACTGGGATCCTTGTTGTTTCCAAGAAATTCTGAAACATCTTACAAGAAAGATATCCATACTGCTTTCTCCTTTTCATCCATAGTGTTTTTAAATGCTGCATCTGACATCATTTTTCTTATACCAGGACTATTAAATAGACCTTCTTTTAATTTTTCTTCAGATAGAATTGGGAATTACTCTCATATGTGCTTGAAACAGTCTCCTTTCTTATTTAAGGGCAGATGGTACATTTTTTTTAGCTTTTACTTCAAATTTTCCCATATAATAAAGCTTTATATATCTGAATTGAAGAAAAATGAAAATGGGCTTTTTCAGCAATTATAGGTTTTTTCTTAGGACAAATGTTTAAAAAACAAAGTTGCATGTATGATCGTTTTTTCATAAATAATTATTGTATTTATACATGTGGAGAGCGTAGCACTTGGTTATAGTACACTTTTTCAGGAACTATTAATGTTACAAAGTTAATGTTTTGTAATTTAATTATATGTAAAATTTGTGATAAACTATTTTTCTATAGTCTGTTAAGCACAGTTAATGAACAAAAAATTGTAAATACAATAAAATATTTTTTTAAATTATACCTCTGTAATATAGCACGATTTTGATATTTTTTAAAAACGCCACTTTGATTTATAGTTCACAAGCAATAAATGGTGACTTTTAATGGGTCTTCCAAGTTTCGTATATGTAGGATACATCCTTTTTAAGAAAACTGCATTTGAATGTGAAAAAAGTACTTTTGGAGAAAGAGCGTGTTAAAGTTTTGGCTACGCATACCACTCACCACATATAATGGCGACACATTTCTGATTCATAAACATTTACACTTAACAAAATATCGTACGAATTTGGGCACTACATTAATATTAACAATCATGTAACCACTATATCTACTATTCCACTATTGCTATTCTACTACATCTACTGTAGTTTTTCTCCTATAGTCATTGGCGTGGGTTGAGTGACAATTGTTACAATTTCTGAGTTACAATTATTTCCGTGGAAACATAAACTTGCCCAATTTTTTTTATTCTACCCAATTTGACGGGGAAAAGTACTGTCTTAGCAACAAAACGCCAAAAAAAACACAACACAACTCGCATTGCTAGAAATTTAAGCAGAAACAATACAAGTTCCTGAACGAAGACAATAGAGCAGCATATTTTTACATAGTAGCCAATATGCTCTAAAGAAATTTTTTCTCACTAAAAATATCCCAAAATTATCCTAAAAATAATTGAAAACAGAATTAGAATAGAGAATGTAGGCGAAATCTATTTAAAATGGCGTGCACAAGGAGATTTAAATTGCTATTTAAACCATTTAAATTGTCCGAATGTGAGAAAAGTAAACGTATTCTTGAAGAGGGAAGATTGGGATTTTTTTTGAGAAAGAAAACAAAATATCACATTTTTTAACAAAATGACTTACCATCTGTCCAAAACACTTAAAATTTTTTTCATTAAGCCAAGCTTAATGGGGAGCGGTGATAGCAAAACTTTTGAAGGAATCACAAGACTTTAGCTCACAACATTCTTAGAACTGACTTACAAACTTTATCGATGTGGCCAGTCTTTCTTAGTACAGTGGCCAACTCGTGCCCTGTTATCCCATAAGCAAAGAAAGCCTGGAAATTTGGTAAAACCAGATTATTGACCCAGCAGCAAGCAAGAACAAAGGACATTTTTTTCTTGCGATCTAGAACCCTTCAACTCAGTTAACACTTTAGAGAGGACAAGATTTCTCACGAAATCATTTCATTCCCTCTGGTTTATACACCCACGTTCTGCAGTAGACGATCCTGGTAGGTAGTCACAGTCACTCGTTTCAATTTCCATCATTTCTACGTCAGATTCGAATGAAAACTGTTCAAGATTTTCTGGTCGCAAAGGGCCAACATGCCAATGAGAAATACGGGGAATATTAAAAAAGGTAAAAATTAGATTTTCTAAAAAACGGCTTCCATTATTTCTTCCAATATATTGTACTGACAGTGCTGAATATATTGTACAGGATGACATACACACCATTTTGCTTTGTTATTTAGTTTAGGAAAAATACGCCAATTTCTATATTTTTGACATCGTTCTCACGTCATTAATATTTACTCTACCGGTGTTTTCATACATTATTGGGTTTGTGAGTACAAAACAAAAGTTATTGGATTTGTGATTACAAACGATGTCTAATAATATTTGGCGGAAATTCAAATATTGTCTGTGAAACTTCGAAAATTTTTGCAGTTTTCAAAACCATGAATCGCTATTTTCTGGAAAATTGCTCCACATTTTCTCTTTACTTCTTTGAACGGATAGTGCTTAATTCACTGAATAAAATGCCTACGATTTATTCCTTCGTTGTTGTTTTTTTCAAAAATTACACAAATATATTTTAAGATGTTTCTCGCTGCGTTATTATTTACAATACGTGCATTTCTGTTTCATTATTGTATTTGTGAATAAAAGTGCGTGAAATGATTTTCTATAAATTTTCGTCACAACTCCAAAGTTTAAAAAGAAAGAGCTTCAAAAAGCGCATTTTCAAATACTTAAACGACTCTGAAACTCTTAAAGAGGGTTTTAGTCGCCAATAAATAGCAGCTGAGAAGTGTGGGACAAATCCGAATAGAGAGCCCAGACTGATAAAAATAAGTAACCTAACTAGTACGAGATTGTCTGTGCTAATTTTGGCAGATTTTCATTTGAATTATGCATTTCATTTTTAAGACATTTTCTTCTGTCATTGAAAATGGCCTCTCTCTTTATTTTAAAAGCACGAATATCCTAAAATATTTACATAACATTTCGTACGAAAATGACAAGTTTTTGTCTTTCTAGTACTACACGCAATAAAGTCGTTACCCTACAGTGAACTGAGTAGATTAGAGAATGAGCTTTTCAAATTTTCCTACCACAATTAAACACAACAAACTAACCGTTTCAAGTAGGTTAGAGTGTACACTGCATTCTACAGATGCACGGTCTTGGACATTATGCAATAGGAGTATCAAATGATCATGACACGATATCACATCCTGGAATTGTATTTGACGATCCTGATAAAACTAGAATGTCTGGGTTCAGGCAAACTGCTTGCACCTAATACCTCATTTTCTAAACAAATACCTTGAAAGAATCAATGAAATATCCACACACAAACTTTTAATTAAAGATACAGGGACATAATTTCAGGGGCTTATTCAAGGACACGGATTTCTTCAATTTGGAAAAACTCCTACGTATGGTTTAGACACTAGCAGTGTTCACAGACGGACAGACAGACGGACACACAGACGGACGGACGTTTAAAAAAAAACCAACTATTATTCGGTATCAGGGGACCCAGAAACGTGCATATCTGTTGAAATCTCGAAATCGATTTTCCTCAGCATTACACAACTTTCTCTATACAACGTATATTACTCAGTATATACGAATGCATACGAGAAAGTAAAAATAATAACTTTCTTCTCATCTGCGATTATAAAATTCAGTAGCATAAAACACGCGATAAAATCATCTAATTTTCAGTGCACGAGTCAATACTCCTCTCTTTTTCTAGATGTGAGCGCGATAACAATTTTTTGCTGCATAAAACAACAACAAAATATAGACAAGAGCTTTTACTGATGTTGATAATTGTGCCAAGTGTTTGAGGTAGTTGATATTTATTACAGTGATCACAAAAGATTCATCAACTTCTTTTATAGTGTGTGTTTTATTGTGTTACGGCAAGACGCTAGTAAGATTTGTGGAATTGCATGTGACAATTCTAGCAAAGTTTGAAAAGTTAGATTTTGGAAAAGACAATAAGCCTACTGCTTAATTTTGCACAACGAAACACACAAAGCCCGACAATGTTTATTCAGACCTCTCTTTGTCAATAAATGCATTCAGAGAATACGGATTCTTTCTGCTATTATAAAAAGAGAGACTGACTGTGTACAAAGTGTATGGCAGACTCGTATATGTACTATACGAGTATATCTTCTGTAATACATACCAATTCTCTGTTAAAAAGACTAATGTATGATCTTTGCTACATCAAATGAATCTCTAACACCTAAACTACAACATGGCTCACAACTTCTGAGATTCGTTAACAGCATAAGAACACTAGACTTCAGTTCGACTACAAATTAAAATGGAGGACGCATATACACAACATTGTGGCTGATTGCAAGAAAAGAGTTCATATCCTTAACTATCTCTCCAACAATTATGGAGCTGACAAAAGCACTCTTATTACTTACATATAAGGTGTTATTCAGAGCAAAACTTGATTATGGCTCCCAAATTTACCAATCAGCCGGCAAGTAAGAACTTCTGAAACTCGATGTTATTCATAATAAAGGTTTAATTAGCACCGTTTGTTACCGTTTGTTACATTAAAGGAATTAGCACCGTTTGTTACCAAACTACCCCAATTGGTAGCATACTCATTGAGGCTCAGGAGCCCACAATAGTCCACCGAAGGGATATCACAAGCATTAAATATGCCTTAAAAGCTGCGTCGTTCACAAACCCTATAATGCACAACGATGTTTCCACCCCCCCTCATCTCCACCTATATGGTGGAAATCAACGAATCAAACCATTTTATTGGAGAATTAAGCAAATGTTCACCAACATCAAGCTCAAAAATGTCAGAGCTGAAAAACACGCTCACTATCGAATTCCACCTTGGAAGTTACCTTGTACCCCGCTAGAATCTTCATGGTATGAGCAATGCAACAATTCTCTAAATAACGAAGAATGGGATAGAAGAATTGGAAATATGTATAATGACCACCAAAATTAAAGTCACATTTATCGAAGTTGTGATAGAAACGATCAGTCAACTAACGCAAAAAAATGTCCGGGGAGCTTCCTGTAAAGTACCCCCAAATTTTAAAGAATGTTTTTCAAAATTTCAATGAGAGCCAGATCGACAAGAGATTCTTCAATTTGGGAAAAGTCTTTCGCACGGTTTGGGCGCTAATAGTGTTTATAGACGGGCGGGCTTGGACGGGTGGGCTCGGTCTCAATTTTAAAGTATTTTTTCTGTCACTGAAAATTGCTCCTCTCGAGACAGTTTTGTGTAAAAAGAAGACAGTACTAAAATATTTACAAAACAATTCATACGAAGATTACTAGTTTTCAGCATCCTAATATTACAGGCAAAAAAGTCGTTATCCCTACAAATCAGACAGTAGTAAGATTAGTTTGAGTAAGACAAAGAGATTTGAGTAAGACAAAAGATTAGTAAGTAAGACAAAGTAGATTTAGACTAGTTTGTAAGTATCTAGTTTGTAAGCTAGGCCATACGTTATCTATGTAAACAGAATTTAAAAATAAATATTATACTTTGAAATCAGAGGATGAACGTGTTAACTTTTCCCATCAGAAATAAACACAGCACACTGACAGTGTCAAATAGGTAAGAATGTACATTACTTTCTATAGAATCGAGGTCCTGGACATTATTCAATAGAAATAACAAATAGTCATGGTACGATATCACATCCTGGGGTTGCATATGACAATCCTGATAGGAATTTGTAATGACTGGGTTCTGGCAAACCGTTTCGAACTGATTCCTCATATTTCAAATAAACTCGTAGAAAGAAGCAATGAAATGTCCACAGACCCAGTTTTATTGACAGATGGATTCAGAGCACAGAATCTCACCGTGGCGTTCTTAAACGGTATGCCGAATTATTCGTGGAAGAGCAGAGGCAGTAAGAAAATCTATGATGGGCCGGGGTTTAACTTTCTGCAAACTCTGAAACACAAGACAGGGTTCATTATTCATAAGAAGCCAACAGGGAATTTTGATATTCTGATGAAAATGCTTATTTCGGGTGAGGCTGATTTTTGTGTGACCTCGTTTTATTTGACTGCTAAGAGATAGAAGATATTTATTACACCACAACTGCATTTACATGTCCTTTCTGCATGGTGATGAAACGAGCTCCATTTTTCTCATTTGGAAGGGTTCTTCTCTCACCGTATCAGTCTACTACATGGGTGGCATTGTTGCTGTCCTTGATTGCTTTGGTAGGGACTTGGTATGTTGTGCAAGACTTACACCTCGTGCAGGGTAGGAAGATCAAGAATTTGTCAGGTGGCAGTGAGTCATTCGCTTAGACGTGATTCAAGTGGTACTGTGTAGTTCGTGTACGCGTGTGATGCAAACACATGGACAGAGAGTAGCGTTCACCGCCGTTCTGTTGTTCTCTGTCGTGGTGAGCAACGCGTACTCCAGCTAGCTCTTGGGGCTGCTCGCATATCCACCGCGGCACAAGGATCCCGAAACTTCGCAGGACGGGGCTTGGATCGTGAACACTGTGTACTTTCCCAAAAGTCTCGAGGCGCTTGCTGAATCTGCAAATGAAAACGGATCATTAAACAATTGATAAGTAAAATGAAACTAGTATTTTAATTTTCTTCCAGGAGGGAAATAATTTCCAAGATATTGCATTTCCTATGTTCACTACTGCTGAGATAAGGGCATGACTATAACCGAATCTTCTTGTGCTTATTTGGAACGTAAGGGAAATGTGACCAATGAATTTAAGTTCACTTTAACCGAAAGTTTACTATATCTGAGTCCACTATAACCTGAGGCGCCAGTATTTCTCGGAAAATTACGCGAAAACTTTTGTATTTGCAAAACATTGCACGTTACCATGTTTCAAAATCTGTCTTTAAATAACCGTGACCCTACATGCAAAGCAAAGGCTCATGCCTGTGGCGGAATGCCACAAAGTGACCCAACAAAATCTGTAGAGGCGCTCCTACTTTAATAATTTTGGGTTCACAAATCGGTTTATGAACAATTTATAGCTAACGAAGTTTAGACGTCCTTTGAAACAAAAAAAAGGTGCTTACATACGCAACTGAAACGCCAGAGAGTGCAGAGAAGCCTACTCCCATTGTATAATTCTGTCATTTGATGGCTGCAAACCCGTTGCATAATGATACAGATTTCATTATGATACAGGTTCTTCACCAATCACAGAGAAGCTTACAGACCAAGTTTTGGCACTTCATTAATCATTGAGAATCTTTATAATAACTGTGTTGTTCGATTGTGTACATTAAAATTGCGTTTAATATTATATTATGATTGTGAGTTTTAATTTATTTTATTATCAGTAATTTTTACGTGGGATATTATTTAAAATGCATTGGAACGTAATTTCACTTTGATCCTATGTGACCAGTGCAATGGTAGTGGTAGAGAGAACATTTGACTGACATTAAGATCAGATCGCAAGGTATTTTGTGTTATATACTGCTGACATGTACTTAAAAACCAATTCTTTAATTTGAAATGTCTAGGAAATCAGAGGAGTTGGCACTTCCAGAAATGAGAAAAAGCGAAAACGGTGACCTCGAAATTATTGACGCAACATTTGTCTTCTCGCAGGCGGACTAGTGAATCTAAGCAACCTGCTGCAGGTAGGGTAGCTGTCCGCTAGGTGGCCTTTGCTGAATCCTGCATGTCAACTGCCACGAAAAGATTCGATGTAAAAGTATAATTTATAAAAGTTACCATAAGTCGTAGAAAAAGTACCGTATGAAACTCTATGTAATGGGTATTACATCATCGTTTCATAATGTACTATTTTGATATAAAAATAAATAAGATGATCGAATCATCATGATCAATAAATTGAAGGAAAAAATTCTCAATATTATTACAAACATTGATTAAATATTCCTTTTTTGGTACAATGCCCCCAAATTAAAAATAAGAAAACGGGAAAAACTACTAACGAGTGATCAAGGGGGACCACGTTGTTCACTTTTTCGAAGTAGAAATTTGTTCAAAGTATCTCTGGCAGCTAACGGTACACAAGCTCTCAATATTTCTTTGTAGAGCTCCTAACACAGTTCTGATATACTCAATAGTTATGAAGATCCACGGTTTCTAATCGATACGCTCGAATTGAGAGTGGTACCACCAATAGGAAACTATATCTTATGTGTACTATCCTTGAAAATTGAAAAAAAAACAGCAATTTCTTACTTTGCATGTAAAGAGAGATTAAAAGTACACGCAATGAAATCATTTACATCACAATTCAGGGACCTGGTGTGGCAATTCCCACGAAAGAAGTTGATAGATTGTCCGTGATAAATTTGCCAAGCGAGAGCAAACACAGGAAACAAACACATTCGAGGGTTTAAATATATTTTTGAGGGTAAATTGAGCACTATGCATTAGTGATTTTGATTAAAATGTTCAGAGTACATGACTACTAGGTTTTTATTCATATTCAAAGTTCATTTGCTGAATATTTAAAAGAGAATTTGGTATTCCTGACCTGGATTTCAGCTAACTTAAATGATTCATTGCAAACTCGTACTCCGAAAAGTCATGGTTCGATACTTCGTGAATGTGTATACACGGATTATGGCAGGACTTTGGAATGGAATAGTTATGGCAAACAAATTAGATCTCATGCCACATTTTCCAAATAAACTCACCGAAGGCAGTGAGGAAAGTTCTTCAGCATCACTGACAATGACAGATGAGTTCAGAGGTCATAATTTCACTGTGGCCCTCGTAGAAGAAAAGCTGGAGTATTCATGGGTAAGCAGAGAAGGAAAAAAAAATTACGACGGTCCAGTTTTTAACTTTCTGCAAACCTTGATACACAAGACGGGGATCATCATTCACAAAAAGTCTGTTACCGCTTTCCCTACTTTGTTCAAATTGCTTATGTCCGGGGAAGCCCACTTTACTGTCACTCCCACGTACGTTACTGTTGAGAGACTGACGATTCTAGATTCCACCGCACCTGTGGTCACCGGTCCATTTTGCTTGGTGATGAAACGAGCTCCATACTTCTCATTTGGAAGGATGCTTCTCTCACCGTATCAATTTGCTACATGGGCGGCCTTAGTGTTAACACTGAGTGCTTTAGCAATGACTTGGTATGCGGTGCAAGATTGTCGCCTGGTGCAAACTAGACACATCAAGAATTCGTCGCGAGACAGTGTGGCGCACGCAATCGTAGACGTGATTGAAGTAGTGATCGCTGGCTCCTGTACGTGTGTGGTTCAAACAAATGCACAGAGAGTAGCGTTCACTTCAGTTCTGTTGTTTGCCGTCGTAGTGAGCAACGCGTACTCCGGCCAGCTGTTCGGGCTGCTCGCACACCCACCGCGACACCAGGATCCCGAAAATTTGCAAGAAGCTGCTCCTCTCGTCGAAACTGTGTACGTTTCAAAAGATGTAGAGGCGCTGGTAATCAGTGCGAATGAAACTGGTTCATTAAACGAATTTATAAATAAAATTAAACCAGCAAGTTATGGGTTTGACCTAGGTGTACTTCGGAGAATAGCTAATGACGGGAAAGAAAGTATATTTTACAGTTTGTCAGACTTTAAGGTATTTGGTCACTACAAAGAGTTTATGGAGAAAGGGGATAGAAAATTGCATAGTGTGTCGGAGTGCTTCTTCACGCCTGGTCATAAAAGCTTCGTGATTCGTAAAAATTCCACGTTTTACGATGTGTTCAATAAGCTGACATTATTTTCAACAGAAGGTGGTTTGTTCGTCCATTGGACCCGATTGCAACGTCATCACATGGATGTCGAAGGCGTCACTGATCCTGAACGTTTCTTCCTAAGCGTACCTCAACCGCTCTCCCTTGAGCAATTAAGCGGTTCTTTCGTAGTGATTAGTATTTCCTGGGGCGTAACTGCTATAATCTTCATTTTGGAACTTATATTGCCTATAACTCATCGAATGTGACAAGGAATGGATGTCATTGCCATAGAGACCGATGCATCTATAATAATGGGTGAATTGCTATCATTCTTTAGATGCTCATGGTACCATACATACGATATGATTACATTTTCACATTTATTGAGGGAACATTATTTGCGGCATCTGGCAACAAAATGTGTTTCTTAGTAAGGTGTGAGGCCGACATGTTGGCCATTACAAGAGTCCAGTTGTCGGAGAATGCAATTGCATACGTGTGATAATCGAGCAGTTCAATGATGGTCCATTCTATCTGATCACATCTGAATGCGCAGATCTTGCAGATTCATGGCTGGTAATTACTCCTCTAACAAGTTCGCTTGATGAGGGTGGTGATGACAGTGTGTACAGGTTCAATGCTCGGTCTGGAGGCTGTAGTAGTACGAGGATAGGTGTCTCGTAAAAAATCGTGTAATGTTTGGAGCTCTGCCGTATTACACCATGCAACTCGTAATTACACCACCATTCTTTCCCTTTCCTTGCCCAATCTCATGTGGGGGAGAACACTTGCACAGGACATACACTTGGAGGAAGCAATAAATGTGGTTCTATAGGTTGTGATGTGTGCGGCGTATGTCCGCCACCGTACCTTCTGGTCGATCCCCAGGCAAAAAAAGTCTGTCACATCTACTTGAGTGTTCGGAGGGCGCCGAATCCTAGGAACAGATGGCAACGTTTCGACAGTCATGCAACGGCGTTCGTCATAGGGAATACCGAGAAAGTCTCAGTAGAGCGGCACAGATGCAACATTTCGGCGGCCATGCTGCGACGTTCGTCAGTGCGAAATGCCAGGGAAGTCACAGTAGAGCTGCACAGATGCAACGTTTCGGCGGCCATGCTGCGACGTTCGTCAGTGCGAAATACCGGGAAAGTTGCAACATAGCGGCCAACGCCTAGGCGTCTGTTCCTAGTTTGCCATGTCTCCCGTGAGGCCAGTGGATTCTGACCCCGTCCGTGGAAGTTCAATTTTTAGTGTAACATAGGCACATAGTGTAGTTTTGTTAACTTTTGTTTGAGGCACCAATAGATGGCAGCTGAGAAGAATATGGGGCATAACAAAACAAGTACCTTAGACTGAAAAGTTCAGAAAATTAATACGAGAAAGTCTGGATCATTTTGTGGCACCACTAATTTTATTTCAAATATAAATTTTTGCATTTAATTTTAAACATTTTATCTGTCTATAAAAGTTGCTAGTATTTTATGAGTTCAAACTTATTATATTTCGTAGAATGGCAAAGGACGGAAAAGAAAGTTTATTTTACAATATCAAATACATTGATATTGTGGCTAATTATAAAGAATTGATGTGCGAAGTTGATCGAACACTCCACATAGTCCCGAACTGTTTCTTATCACTTGGTCATGAAAGCTTCCTCATTCGTAAACATTCCAGCACATACTATGTGTTAAATAAGCTTTGTTGGCTGTAGAAGGTGGTTTGTTCGATCATTGGTCTCGATCGAATCTCCACCCTATGGATGCCAACGGTCTGACTGTTCCTGAATATTTCTACCTCAGACACCCTTGCTCGCTGACTCTTCAGCAACTGAGCGGTTCTGTCGTAATAATAAGTACTGTTTGGGGCATAGCTCTTCTGATTCTCACAAAGATATTCCGAGGTCAACCAATATCAGCTCTAATATTAATGGTGTTGTTTGTAATGGTCAAGAAGGCACATTTCTCATCAATTGTGATTCGCCTCTTTGCACTAATTTGCGAATTTTATACCCTGAATAGAGAAAGATCCTAAACGAAAAATATAAGTGAGTTTTGGAATTACGGAATGTTAGATATTGATTTTGCGAAGATTGCGAATGCATTGTTGTTAACTATTGGAATTTTAAATATATTTACTGAAAATACATTAATTATTAACATTTTATTACTATCGTTGCTTGTAAAGATTGCCATAGTCTATTAAGTTCATTAAAACTGTTTATAGTGTAGTTTAAATAAAAATGAAAATACATTACCAGTTTTATTATCATACATGAAGAAAAGAGGTTGGTTTTGGAACACACTTATAAGATGGTGTTTTAAGAAACCAATCTACGCTCTCTACTCTACTTCTCCAACCTACTTACGTAAAATTATTGTGATTTTAAGAAAAAACATGTGTTCGTTCTTTGTGTGTTTAGAGGTAACAAGATGAACCTACGTTTGGTGCTGCGAAAATATTTTTCTTTCTTGCGAAAAACTGTTTCTATGTAAGTAAGTCTATAAATAAAAATTCTACCAACGCACTTCATATTGCAAGCTTCCCCAGAATATTATGCCTTATCTCAGGTGGGAACGTACTTTAGCAAAATACATGCATCGAGCTGCACGAATGCTGACAGAATTTGAAAGAATTCTGAATGCTTAACATAATTAACTTAATTTAGTGTTTAATTCTGATACATGTACATTCCATTTGAGATTTGACTGATTTGAGAGACCAAGAAGTTGTGTTACTTTAACATCAGCTAATTGCATATTGTTCATTTTTAATGGACCAAGCGGTTGCCGATTTGAAATGCAAAAATGCATTGCAACCGGTTTCCTTCGTTAACTATTAATTTGTTATTTCGAAGCCTTTCGTGCCGGTGCGGTATATCTACTCTTTGAGTTCGATGCTTCAGGTACGAGGTAATACAAGCTAAGGCGATACGACGAATTCCATCTGAAAGTAATTTTGAGAACAAGATGTTATGGTCAATAACGTCAAATGCTTTCGAAAGATCTAAAAATAATCCAATGAGTGCTTCATTTTGGTCCATTGATGAAGCAACATTTTTAAGAAAAAAAATGGCAGTTTCCGAAGATTTTGATTTTCTAAAACTGTGTTGCGAATCTGATAACTATTCGTTTTTCCTGGGAAAATTTTCCATTCGAGTGTAGAAAAGCCTCTCTATTTTTGAGAAAACTATAAGAGAGAAATTGGCCGATACTTTTGAATTTCATTTTTGTTTCCTTTTTTAAAAAAGTGGCTTAATTTTTAAATTAAATATGTGGAAATATACCTGTGCATAAATAAGCATTGAAAATGTGGTTAACGAGTGTATAAAGGCAGGTGCTCAAGTTTTCAATAAACAGTTCAGAAATTCATCTAAACCAAATGAACATTTATTTTTTAGTTAACTGACTATCCTGAGAATTTTGTCGGAAGAAGTTCCGGAAATAAACATCGTGTCGGAAACTTTTGGAGAAGCGTATGGTGTTGGATTTTGTGGTTTTAGTCCCTTCGTGAGATCAGCCGCAATTCTTGAAAAGTGTTGGTTGAAATATTTGTAACTTTTTCCGGATTACTTGCTTCTCTTTCATTAACCTTTGAAACAATATTCTCTACAAGGTATCGAGATGATGTGATTGTATTTTTTACGATATTCCACATTGCTTTAGTTTTGTTACTAGCGTTCAAAATGTCCTGATTATTTTTCATTGTTTTTGCCTGAACCATTGATCTTTAAAATTCTCCTTAAAATTATTTTGTGTTCTCGGAAGTAGACATGAAAACCGGGTGACACGTCATGATGTTTAGAAATAAAATGGTACGTTCGTTTTCACACGATGTTCTTTAATTTTTTGTTTATTTATTTTACGTCAAAAAACAGTTAAAACTGCGAATGACGTGCTATGGGGAAAAGTGAATTGTGTGCACATTTTCAAAATTCTGTGATCCTTACACTGAGTCATATACTAAATTTAAAAAAAAAAACCTGTAATAAAATCCATTTTCAAGGCTAAATAAGCAATAAATTTTGGCTCTTATCATGTTGTTCTTCGGAATAATACTTCCTGCCGCGACAACATGGAAACGATCATTTGAGTAATTGTATTTCCCAATGAATTCTAGAAGACGTGCACAGAAAATGAAGTTACATTTATGTCCAGAAGCAAAACAAGGGGCCATCTCAGCATTTGCTCAATGGATCAGGGAAACTGGACGAAAAACGTGATCGAGATGGGGGTCATTGACCCGGAGGCTGTAGTACAATAGTTGTTACAGGTTGTTTATACACATTTATACAGCCCAAATCGTAAATAATGCATTATGTATCATTGTTAAAATTAATGTTGCTTTTCTTGTGATGCTCAGTATAGTCTCTAATTGTATAGAAACAGTTATGCAGCAGAAACGATTTCACTTGGGATTTAAACTTTTCTATTGAATTTAATCGTTTAATGTCATCTGGCAAAGTGTTGTAAAATAATGTACATGTATTGTATGTGAATTTTTTGTAATGAGCTGTTGATACTGTCACCTGATGTATATGATTTCTACGTCGAGTGTTATAGTAATAGACTTCCGCATTTTCTGAAAATATATTCCCGCCCTTAAGCAAGTCATTTTTGAAAAAAACCACTGATTCGTAAATAACAAGACACGGTAACGGTAGAATTCCTAGATTAATGAAGAGACGCTTACATGAATCACGTGGGTGGGATTTGGTTACTATTCGTACAATTCGTTTTTGTAATCTAAAAGTCTGGGAGCTATAAGATGTATTTCCCCAGAATTTTATGCCATATCTCAGGCGGGAATGAACATTCGCGAAATATACAGAACGAGCAGTATGAAGGCTGACTTAATTTGCATGAATTCTGACCGCGTAGCATAATGAACTTAATTTTGTGTTCAATTCATTTAAATGGACGTTCCATTTAAGGTTTGACTAAATTGAGAGACCTAAAAATTTTGTTGCCTTAACATCAGTCAATGGTACACCGTTCATTTTCAATGGAGAATTGTTTATTTGAAATGGAAAACTGCATTAAAACCGTTTTCTTTTCGTTTACTATTAATTTGTTATTTCGGAACCAATTTGAAACATCTGATATTGTACTATTCTAATTCTTTGTGTGATCTAAGTATTACTTTCCTGTGAAATGTTTACTTTTCTCTTTATTAGAGGAAAGTATACGTTAAAGTAAAATGAAAACTTTGAGAAAAACAAATTATAATTTTCATTTGTGTCAACCACAAATTAAACTGCGTGCCATGATTCCTTGAGCAAGTGCACATGCGCGTATTATTTATTGTGTCAGTGTTTATGTTATTAATAATTGTAAGAATTTGTGCATCGTGGTCACTGTACCCTAGTTTATTCGTGATTATTTCGTATATTGTTGTGGTTTTGTTGATTATAATTTCATTTAATGCTTTTTGTGATTTAAATGTATTCTTTGTAAGTACATTCAGTGTAATATCTAAATTAAAAGAATTAAGTAAATTGCGAAATTTCTCTTTTTCGTGGGATTCATTCAGGAACTCAATATTGCAATCTTCACACCCAACAATGGATATTAAGGAGAGATTATTAATTTTGTTCCGAATTATCTCTAGATCTTCCAAGAAAATGAAATAATCTACAGCACGCTTTGTTGGAGGTCTATAAATGCAAAATACGATAATTTTGAGCGTCGAAAGATGAACGACTGTTACTTCAAAACCTTTTTCAACTGCATATGAATTGAATTCTCACAAGAATGTAGAATCGATACTATGTCTTACGTAAATGCACGTACCTCCGTAAGCATGTCGCTTATTTGATTCCCTCGCTCAACAATAAGATCCTGCAAGGTAAAAACCAGGAATTTTGAGTGTTTATATCATTTTGAAGCACGAACGGATAAAGATACGGTTACCACAATTTTCAGCAGAACCTCCCAAGCGCAATTCCGTCGGGCTATGACGTACGCCGACCATGGCCTACGCTACGCACGACGAGCGCGAACTTCAGAGGTGACGTCACGCGTAGAGAATGCTTGGCAAGCGCCTGCGCACCGCATCACTATCATACTTCATTTCTGAATGCTCGGTTTTCTTTTATCTGATATGAACGAAACATGATTTTTCAAGTCTTCGACAATTTTGCTAGGCTGCTCTAATGCGAAGAAGAAATGAACTCGTGCATGATTTCAGCCTGTAGCAGTGAAATACAATCAGATAGATTGAACTTATGATTTTTATTGAACTTATGTTTTTTACTGAACGTTACCGCTTTGCATTTCTTAGGATTATTTTTCATTTTATTTTATTCCACCCATTTTAAAATTTTATCAAGATCCCTTCACAAAATCTGTTTATCTCGAGGCACTTGGTATCGTTGGTATAGTTTGCAGTCATCGGTGAAAAGCCTGATCGTTAAATTAGTGGAATCGGATTATTCATGTAGAGAACTAATTAATATAATTCTGTTTGTTCAACATAGAAACTCGTCATGGTATGTTTTTAAAGTAATAGTAATTTCATTTGACCATTAATGACTATTCTTTTCACATAAATGTTCAATGCTATCAGTAAGGAGACATTTGAAAATACTACTTTGTCCTGAGAATTGGTGAATAAATAATATCTATGTGGTGTATCTAGATGAAGATTTAGGATTTTTAGGATAAATATTTCGGTATGTCACACAACAATTTTAATATTTTCTCAAATGTAGAAAATTGCAAAAGTTAGAAATAATGCAAGAAAGTAAGTGCAACTGTAGCACCACATTGAATTTTTCCACCATCGAGAGAATTTTTTTGTGAAACATGCATATACTAAAACATTTATGTAAAAAGTCAAAGTAAAATGACAAGCATTGCAGTATTACACGCAATAAAGTCATTAACTCTAAAATTCAGAAAATGGAGATGTCCAGAGAATGAGCGTGTTTAATTTATTCGAAGATAAATAAACACAACCAACGAACAGTTTCAAGGAAGTAAGAGTGAAGTCTGTGTTCTATAAATGTACGGTCTGGAACACTACACAATAGGAATATCAAATAGTCATGATACGATATCATATCGTGAAATTGTATATAACGATCTTATTAGTAGTTTGGAATGGCTGGGTTCTAGGAAACCGCTTAGACCTGTTGCCTCCTTTTCCAAATAAATCCCTAGAAAGAAGCAATGAAATATCCATACCTCCACTTTTAATGATAAATGGATTCAGAGGACATACGTTCAATGTGACACTCATAGACGATATGCCAGAGTATTCGTGGGAGAGCAGAGGAGGAAAAATAATCTTTGACGGACCCGTTTTTAACTTTCTGCAAACACTGAAGCAGAAGACAGGGATCAATATTCATAAGAAGCTTACAGGTAATTACGGTATTCTGATGGAAATGCTTTTCTCAGGCGAGGCTGAATTCTCCGTGACTCCGTTATATTTAACCGCTGAGAGGCTGAAGATGTTGGATTACACGGCAACTGTGACTGCAAGTCCTTATTGCTTGGTGATGAAACGAGCGCAATATTTCTCATTTGGAAGGATTCTTCTCTCACCGTATTTGTTTGCTACATGGGCGGCTTTGTTGGTGTTTTTGAGTGCTTTGGCTGGGACTTGGTACGTGGTGCAATATTCTTACCTGTTGGACGCCAGGTACATGTGCAAATCGCGTGGTGACAGTGTGGCGCACGCATTCTTAGACGTAATTCAAGTGGTACTGTATAGCGCGTGCACGCGTATGGCGCAAACAAATGCGCAGAGAGTGGCGTTCACCGCCGTTCTGTTGTTCTCCGTCGTGGTGAGCAACGCGTACTCCGGCCAGCTCTTGGGGCTGCTCGCAAATCCACCGCGACATAAGGACCCCCAAACTTTGCAGGAGGCGGGTCGTATCGTTGAAACGGTATACCTGCCAAAAAGCTTGGAGGCGCTTGTATATGCAAATGAAAACGATTCATTAAACGAATTTATGAGTAAAATTAAACTAATAAGTTATGGGTCCATTGTTACAATTCTTCGTAGAATGGTGAAGGACGGAAAAGAAAGTATATTTTATAGTACGAGAGACTTTGATACTGTAGCTCATTATAAAGAATTCATGAGCCAAGGTGATCGAACACTCCACATTGTCCCGGACTGTTTCTTAACACCCGGTCATGAAACCTTCCTGATTCGTAAAAATTCCACCTTCTACTACGAGTTAAATAAGGTGGCTTTGTTGGCTGCAGAAGGCGGTTTGTTCGATCACTGGTCTCGATCGAATCGCCACCACATGAACGCCAATGGTGTCACTGTTCCTGAAAATTTGTATCTCAGAGACCCTCATTCGTTGTCCCTCGACCAACTGACCAGTTCTTTTGCAGTGATAAGTACTGCCTGGGGCATAGCTATTGTGATCTTCGCGATGGAGCTAGTATTGATAAGGATTTTCAGAATGAAATAATTAATTTGTTTGTGACATTTATTTTAACGTCTCCTAACAACACAAGCATTTCTTCTCTTCTCTCCCCTTGCACAAATGTATTGTCGTGCGGGCATGTATGCCTGCCAGCAAATTGGTGAAGGATGCACATCAAAGGGACTACCAACGATATTTGTATATAGAGTACCCTAGATATATGGCTTTTGATTTGGCGGTGAGGCTACCATTAGAGGCATTTTAACGGCTTACGCGTTGATGTTACTGCAGAATATGGCGTGTATTGTGGAGTGTTCTGTTATTTAATGAGTGTTGAATTATGTAACTTTTACAAGCTTTTAGAAGTTATTTTACATTTCTTGAGTACAGAATAACTATCTAAAAACATTCCATTTTACATAGAAAAAATTTGCTATCATTTTCTTCTCGTATTATATACAATGACGTGAAAAAGTCATGGGATACCTCTTAAATTGTCATCGTGTCCGACCTCCGTTTGCCCTTCGAAATGCAGATTCTCAACGTAAAATGGACTCCAAAAGTCTTTCGAATTCTCCTAAAAAATAATTAACTATTCTGCCCATATAACCGCTCATGATTGCGAAAGTGCTGCCGGTACAAGAATATGTTCACTTCCTGACCTCCGGTTTATGACTCATAAATGTTTGTTGGGAGTCAGTCAGGCAATGTGGGTGGCCAAGTCACTGCCTCGAATTGTCCAGAATGTTCTTCTCACCAATCGCGAACCTTTGCGGCCCGGTGCCAAGGAGCATTGTTATACATAAAAATTCCATGCGTTGTTTGAGAACTTGAAGTTCATTAATGACTGCGCATGGTCTTCAAGTAACTGAAAATAACCATTTCCAGTGAATGATCGGTTTAGCTAGATTAGAAGACCCAGACTATTCCATGTAAATACAGCCCATACCATTCTTGATCCACCACGAACTTGCGGGTGTCTTGTTGATAACTTGCACCCATGTCTTCGCAGGGCGCCATCAGCTCCACTACCCCTACCCTAAGCTCTTAATAACTGAAATTGGAACTCGTTTCACCAATCCACGATTTTCTATCCGTCTCGGGTCCAATCGATATGGTCACGATCCCAGGAGAGGCGCTGCCGACTATGTCATGCTTTTAGCAAAAGCACTCCAATCTGGCTTCTGCTGCCATAGCTCATTAAAAGTCAAAATTGGCCGCACTGCACCAACGAATACGTTCGTCGTACGTTGATATCTGATGAGATATAATAACTGCAGATAAGGGCCGGCGAAGTAAAATTTTCTGGCGTATGGAGTAAATTAGAATTAGGGGGGATAGGGTGAAGAGAGAGAATTCAAAATACATATTTTTAACATAATAATAACATATATACCCTATATTTTTTAAGTTTACAATAACATTTACGCACCGTTTAAAAAACGTATTTCAATATCTAATAAACTATTTTAATGCAACTGTTGCTCTTCGTACTTTGTTATTTATAAAATCATTAATTAATTTTGTCATATCTAATGCTTTCGCTGCTTCTTGATGAATGTTCAAAAGAGCTAATGAGTTTAAACGTTTTTGCACCATTGTTGTTCGAAGATAATTTTTTAACCGTCGCATTGCTGAAAACGACCTTTTGCTAGTACATGATGAATTCGGCACAACAAGTAAAAACTTTACCGACTTCTCGAGTTCATAGCACTAATGTAGAACCGAAGATTCTTTCGAAATTTTTTTAATATCGCGGAGTGAAGTAATTGCATAATTTTGTTTCGATGCTATATTTAAAATGTCACGATGAAGTATAAGCTTACTTCGATCCAAGTTAAATTCTTCGTCATCGTCATTTTGATTATAAAACTTTACAATAGCATCTACCTCAGAAGTCTTTCCAATTACAAAATTTGCGCATGTATTTAAAAATGACATAGTATCAGAATCAAAGCGGGTTTTAAACGACATAAGAACTTGGTCTAATATTTCAAAAAACAATTTTCTATAATAATCGGACTCATTAGAAAAATTTTGATGGGTTTCTGTAGACGAATATTTATACCGTTTAGGAACTTTCTTTGCTCGTTTTATTTCCGGTTCATCAATGTCTAAATGGGCCGCTTCTTTGACAACATTATTCCATAGACTTTCAAATTGTGAATTTCGCATTTAGTTCATTTGATCTTCAACAATGTTTATCATTTTATACCCTTCATTAACGCACAACTCAATTTTTTGAAGATGGGTGTTTAACATTTCGATACGTTCAAAAATTGCAATAGAAATATGCAATAAAAAGAAGAAATGAAATGACATCAAATTTCATCGAAATCCAGCTGCATTTACTGAGACGCTAGAGTCCGCATATCTGTCGTATTCCAATTGTTCGAAATATGTTAAAGCGGCTTTATAATTGTCTCTTGCTTGAAGAGTTTTAAGAGATTTGACTCGCATACTCCACCTAAATAAACAATGAAATTATAAGACATTCATATAAATACATATTTTAATATTTATATTATAACATTAATAAGATATTTTACCTGGTTGGGCAAAATGGAGATATAGTAGGACTCGTTTCTGATTGCAAATATTTGAAGACTACTAATCGCTTTGGCGAATTTCTTAAGAAATTTACTAGTTCTTTGAAGGTACCAATGAAGTTTCTTGCACTATAGACATCTTCCATTGCATCTTGTACAACAAGGTTAAAGGTGTGTGCTGTGCAATGTACAAATAAAGCTCGAGGTTCTTGTTCAAGTATAAGACTTTTCAAACCAGAAATTTTGCCGCTCATGTTAGTTGCCCCATCGTAACATTGTCCTCGTAAATGATTGAAACTTAAGTCAAATCGCAAAAAATGTCTACATTGATTTTCAATAAAGCGTTTGATGTTGTACTATGTGTCTGATAAAAACCAACAAAAATTTCTTGAATTGTTAAATCGTCCAAAACAGTCCGCAGACAAATCGACACTTGTTCCATTCGTGAAGCATCGGAAGTTTCATCTACTATTAACGAAAACAGCTTTGCGGACTTTATAAGTTGTAATTTTTGTCTTAGGATCTCATTGATTATGCATTCCAATATTTCATTAATAATACCATGATGCAACCATGTACTTTGTGATCTAGTTAACCAAGTGGCGAGTTCCACCGAATCGTTGCTTCTTGTTTGTAAAAGTTGTATGAGGTTTAATTGTTCGTCATTACTACTTCCGCGTAACGCTAAACCTTGTCTTGCTAATAAATTTACAGTGCTAAATATTTTTTCCAAAGCAGTTCGATTGTTCATCATTTGTTTTTGTTTGTGATCAGATAATCGTTCATACACACTTTTATTTTCTGAACTGCATATTGCTTGTGCACAAGATAAATGTAATTCTCCAGATTCGTGTTTCTTGAAAGCAATGACTGCATTTTTCCAACAATTGAAGCCATCTTCAACGAACGCTTTCAAAGATACCTGGCAGCTAGAACTTGAAGGAATTGGCAACTGCTTTTCTTTAGCTTCAATGCAAATTGTACATATAACTTTTATTTCCGGGTTAAGTGACAACCACTTATAAGTATTTTGCCAACGTTTAAAAGCAGCAGGTACTTTTTCTCCTGAAAATTAACGTAAAAATAAATATTTTAAATAAAATATAAATAATATTACCGTATTATAGGCAATACAAAAAATGTATATACAACTAAATGCAAATGAAATTAAAAGTTGTATTGGAATTCAAAAATTAAAAAAGTAATTTAGTGTAATTAAATTTTTCTCTATTTATAAAGAATTTAAAATGGATAATTTTTAAAATAAAACGTACATGGAATAGAATGGCTTAGAGTTTTCGTTGTAGTATTTTGTACCTTATTTATTGTGCTGGATTGTACATCTGATGATAAAGTAGATGTATCCTAAATTAAATAAAATAAATATATATACAAAATATAAATGTTTTTAACAAAACATTGGTATTTATTTATGAAAATGCTGATACTTACGTTAGAATTTGTTGAAAAAAAGATAAAATTGTTCCTTGTTTCTTTCTTTTACTCGTATTGATTGCGTAAATTGAAACTGAAGATAATGAAAGTGAACAATTAAAAATCGTTAATTTTTGACACAAATCTGAAACACAGACGTAAATCGTCTGTGTACTTTGCCTAAATAAAATGAGTTCGCTATTCGAATGTTAGCTATGCCCAAGGCCGGCATAGCCCGTTATCTTATTTATATCAGAAATGTATCAGTTACATTTTTGATTGATTCGTAAACATTAACAATCATATATTGCAGCGTCGCAGTGACACAGCATTTAGTTTGAAATATTATATTTGCTTTCTGGAATTATTCATGAACTTTTATACATAACTTAAATAAAGGGATTTAATTATAGTTAAATTGTAATAATATTTATAATTACTGTGTCTATTTTCAAATCACAATATTTTTACTATTGCTTCAAAATTTTTATTATTTGTCTGTTTTTCAAAAAATTAATATTTATTTTCAATACTTTTGGGGTATGGAATTCCATACGCAGATATTTTCGGGGTATGGTGTGCTTTATACACTCCAGACAATCAGCGCCGCCTATGCTGCAGATATCAACGTACGACGAACGTATTCGAGAGATATCATAACTGCAGATATGCAGTTATTTCACGCAATGTTGCTTGTCTGTTAGCACTGGCAACTCTATGCAAACGCCGCTGCTCTCGGTCATAGTGTGTAGGCCTTTAGCCACTCCGTGGCATTCTCCATGGTGAGAGGTAATGCCTGAAATTAGATATTCTCCGCACACTCTTGATTGTGGATCTGGGAATATTGAATTCGCTAACCATTTCCGAAAATGGAATGTCCCTTGTTTCCAACTACCATTCTCTTACTTTTATCACCTCCATATACTTAGGATATATATTTAGTTTTGCATCACATCCTTCCAGAAGGATGACAGGGTTACCTGGCTTAAAGAACAGATAAAGAAAAAATCTCAATCTTCAAAATTGCTGTTGTAGGAAGACGCCAAAAAATGTAAAACTTTTTCAATTTTCGAAAAATCAGGGATTTTAACGAAAATGAGACCTACGGTATTCTTTTCATCCTGATTTACGCTATCCGAGGGCAAAGTTTAATAAATAGTAAGGAAGCTTTTTTTTGAAAAAAGTTTGAAAATGTTATTCAGCCTTCATGTAAAGTACCTCCCAAGTATAAAAATATCACTTGTAACCTCAGAGGCCCTTCATTTCCTTAAAATTAAGCATGGAATATCAATTTTGGAGAAAATCGACTGAACGGTTTAGGCGCTGGCGTTAACTGCAGATAGACAGACGACAGAAAGAAAATCGATTCGTTGGTATCAAGGATCGATAAAACATGAATTCTGACTACACAAGTTTTAGAGGATGCAATTTAATTTATGTAGGAACAAGTTGTATCCACTTTTTCGTTAGTAGAGCGCGGCAATCAGAGTTTTTCTTTCGAAAATTTGCCGTTTTCCAGCGCACGATTACGAAATCCTTTCTTCACAGGAAGTAAGAACGAGAAAGTACAGAAGTGCCATTGGTGTGCATCTGACATCCCACCTTTTTGCTGTGCAACATCGCTCCATATTTGACTTCACATCCGCCCATTAGGAGGAGTGTGTGTGGTCAGCTATTTAGTGGAGAGTGTATAATAATCGATCTACGAACTATATGTCCGATACAGATCCTTCTTAACCCTCAAAAGAGTTCCAAACTTGGTTAACAGTTCATGCTTGAAAATTCAGAGCCTACTGACAGACTACGTCATTGTTACTTTGGAGGAAAATGGTTTGAAGGAATTGGTTAATTGGAGGAAAAACATTTTAAAAAATGTCTGATTTTTTCATATCTAAATATGTCAAGATACTTTAACAGATATTTGCAGGAAACGAATTGCAATATAATACAAAATCCATGTATCGTTTGTTTCTTAAATAGATTTTCTCCTTTAATATATTGCAGTTTATTCTCTGTTCCGCCGCTGACCACTCCATTGTTGTTTTTTTGAAACGGCACTGGAAAGCTAAAAAAATAAATGTTAACTAAAATATTATTAAATACTAAATATTTATATTATTAAATACTAAATATTAAATACTAAATATTATTAAATACTAAAAATATTATATATTAAAAATAAATATAAACTAAAAAATAAATATTCGTCCAGTTTAGATGAATTCTCGGATTCTTTGTTAAAGACTTGTGCGTATGCCATTATACACCCGTTAACTCACATATTTAATGCATCCTTATGCACTGGAACGTTTCCAGATATTTTCAAAACAGCTAAAACTAAGCCGCGCTTCAAAAAAGGCAACAAAAATAAAATTCAAAATTATCGACCCATTTCTCTTCTATCAGTTTTTTTCAAAAATATTAGAGAGCCTTTTTTACGTACGAATGGAAACCTTTCTCAGTAAACACGATGCGCTTTTAGATTGCCAACATGGACTTAGAAAATCAAAATCAACGAAAACAGCTATATTTTCTTTTCTTAAATATGTCGCCTCATCATTGGATCAAAGCGAGGCACCTATTGGATTATTTTTAGATCTCTCAAAAGCTTTTGACGTCATTGATCATGACATTTTACTTTCAAAATTACCTTCATATGGAATCCGTGGTATTGCTCTAGATTGGTTATGTTCGTACTTTAAACAACGATCTCAGAGAGTTGAAATACCTTACTGGAATGATGGAGCATTACGTACGCACCTTTCCGACTCTTTGCCCATTGCACATGGAGTTCCTCAAGGATCGATTTTAGGCCCTATTCTGTTCCTACTTTACGTAAACGATATGCCCTCGACGATTCGAAACGGAAGAACGGTTCTCTTTGCGGATGGTACGAACATCCTTTGCAATAAAGAAACCGTAAATAGTACAATATCAGATGTTTCAAATTGGTTCCGAAATAACAAATTAATAGTAAACGAAAAGAAAACGGTTTTAATGCAATTTTCCATTTCAAATAAACAATTCTGTGCTCCATTGAAAATGAACGATGTACCATTGACTGATGTTAAGGCAACAACATTTTTAGGTCTCTCAATTCAGTCAAACCTTAAATGGAACGTCCATTTAAATGAATTGAACACAAAATTAAGTTCATTATACTACGCGTTCAGAATTCTTTCAAATTCAGTCAGCCTTCATACTGCTCGTTTTGTATATTTCGCGAATGTTCATTCCCGCCTGAGATATGGCATAATATTCTGCTGAAATACATCTTATAGCTCCCAGACTTTTAGATTACAAAACCGAATTGTACGAATAATAACCAAATCCCACCCACGTGATTCATGTAAGACTCTCTTCATTAATCTAGGAATTTTACCATTACCGTGTCTGTTTATTTACGAATCAGTGGTTTTTGTCAAAAATGACTTGCTTAAGGGCGGGAGTATATTTTCAGAAAATGCCGAAGTCTATTACTATAACACTCGACGTAGAAATCATATTCATTAGGTGACAGTATCAACAGCTCATTACAAAAAATTCACATACAATACATGTACATTATTTTACAACACTTTGCCAGATGACATTAAACGATTAAATTCGATAGAAAAGTTTAAATCCCAAGTGAAATCGTTTCTGCTGCATAACTGTTCCTATACAATTAGAGACTATACTGAGCATCACAAGAAAAGTAATATTAATTTTAACAATGATACATAATGCATTATTTACCATTTGAACTGTATAAATGTGTATAAACAACCTGTAACAACTATTGTACTACAGCCTCCGGGTCAATGACCCCCATCTCGATCAGGTTTCTGTGATCCATTGAGCAAATGCTGAGATGGTCCGTAGTTTTGCTTCTGGACATAAATGTAACTTCATTTTCTGTGCACATCTTCTAGAGTTCAGTGGGAAAATACAATTATTCAAATGATCGTTTCCATGTTGTCGCGGCAGGAAGTATTATTCCGAAGGACAACATGATAAGAGCGAAAATGTATTTCTTATTTATCCTTGAAAATAGATTTTATTACATGGGAGATTTTTTCAAAATTTAAGTAGTATATGACTTAGTGTAGGGATCACAGAATTTTGAAAATGTGCTCACAATTCACTTTTCCCCATAGCACGTCATACGCAGTTTTAACTGTTTTTTGACGTAAAATAAGTAAATAAATAAGCGACTGTTAACGCGAAGAAAATAACACTTGTAATCATCCAACACTTGCAACGCTTGCACTTGCGTTCTGGGGCAGCAAGTACTGTAACTGCGCCCATTGAATGGGTGTGGATATACAAAAAGGAAAAATTCTTCTAAATAGTATTTTATTGTTAGATGGATGGAAGATGAACCGCATATTCTAGCGGATATAAGATGATCGTTAAGTTCATGATTGAACGCAAAATATACGTGAAAGTTAATAGATAAATGTTAAACACTTTTGCACTTCAAAGTGAACAGAGATCTTTTATCTTTTGGTTTAATAAGTTTTTATTATCCCCACAAATTTAATAGTTATCATTAGTGTATATACGAGAGTTAAAACGTTAATTTGGATATTAAAATTAAAACGTAATTCTGGATATTGTCGAAACAAATATTTCCCAATATAATAATGTCTGGTCGTTCTTCGATCACACTTTAATCTTCTACCTTTACATATGAATTTGAGTTTGATGTGCATTATCGAGCAGAATATAAATCGATGAACATTAATTACAAACAAATATTCCATACCTCTCGAATTAATAATAAATTATTGAAAAATTCGAAAAGTCAAGATTCGTCTAACATCTAATGCCATGCATTACTTGTTATAAAATTTTATTCATATTCTTGGTAAAATAGATTTGCATTACTGTATTATAAATCGTGGGCATACAGCATAAATACTAATTTAAATTTCAATAATGTTCCATGAAGATTTCACTTTTTTCAATTGATGAAAAACGATTATCTTTCTTCGCATGCGCAGATATACATTTCAGTAGCACATAACATGCGATAAATTCATTTACGCTGCAAAGTAGGCGTCATTACCCTTATTTTTCTGTCTGTGAGCGTGATGAAAATTGTCTTGCGGGATAAATTAATAAAAAACAACAGAGGCAGGAGCTCATATTAATGTTGAATAATGTAATTAGTGTTTGCAACAGCATCTGTTAATTACATCGATAATGTAAAGTTCATCATTTTCTTGTATAGTATTTCGGGAAGGACATGATGAGATTCGTAGATTCGTGTAATTGCATGTGTGGATCGTAGCAGCATTTGAATGGCTGGACTTTGGCAAAGTCATTAGATCTGTCGCCTATGTTTGCCAAACAAAACACACAAAAGACATAGAGCATCTTTTCCAGTCTCCCTTTATTAATAAATGAATTGAAAGAACATCGATTGACTCTGATATTAATAGAAGCACATACACAATCTTTAAATAATTTTCTGAAAACACTTAAACAATCGACCAGGATCATTATTTACAAGAATACTGCAGCCGCCTACAATATATTGTGAAAGCATTGTGTCAACAGTGACTAACTTAACTGTGACCTTGCTGCTCTTCTTTGCCGAAAGACAAAATATGCTGGGTTAAGCGCAATAGTTCATTTTATTAGGTGACGAATCTAACGCCATGCCGTTCCAAGGTCAGTGTTTTCGCCGTAAAATCGTACACATAGGCCGTCATTTTTCTAACTTTGAGTGCTTTAGAGTATTAGCAGTGGAAAAGTACTGTTTTGAAATCAAAATTGGATGAACTTTTATCAGCCTATGACATGGTTATTATTTTCTCGTATACGTACGTTTATATGGAGTGATATTGGTAGTGTAAAGAAAGTTATGAAATGTTACAGCAAAAACGGCAATTCTTCAAGAGAAGAGCTGTGTTGTCTTGACGTAGAAAAACTGGATATATCTTTTTCCTATATGTGGTAAATTACACTTTGTGATAGTTCTAACACTTTGTGTAGTCAGAATCCACGATTTATGGGTCAATGTTTCCAAACGATTGGCCTACGCCAAAACGTTTGTTCGTCTGCAAACAATATACTACCACCTAGAGTATTCGCAGGATTTTTTCCAAAAGGAATACATTCCAGTCAATCTGGCCCGACTCAAAGATCTGCGATTAAAAAATATTGAAGGAACTTTATATAAAGCCATTGGGAACATTTTAAAAATTCTCTCGAAAATGTCTCGATTTACAATTCTTGTAAGAATAATCTGAAAGGCACTTTCAAAACTTGTATAGGTGTGATTTCCACTATTAACCTAAAATGTCAAAAAATGCATAATTTTGACGTATATTGAACAGCCTGTTATACCTACATTATTGAAGATTTATTTTTTTTCTTCAAATGAAATTTGTTCTCCACAATTCGTTCTGTAATTAATATCAGGTTCATTGTTTTTTAATTTGCTAGTTTTCACGCAATTGTGAGTAAAATTATTATAGAATAATACAAGCAAGGATTTCTCAAAAACGGATTTACATTAAAAAAACATGTTGTAGGCATAATGCAAAATGAACTGTATATGATGTCATATATGTCATTTTACCATATTTTTGGTCCAAAAATCACGCCAATGTAGTCTTTATAACTCACGTCATAAGTATTTACTTAACTGGCAGTTTGTATAGTTTATTGCTTTATGAATGCAAGTCCTTGAAATGACGTCTTACAAAGTTTCTCTATTGTTGCCGAAACTCAAAAGTATATATATATATATATATATATATATATATATATATATATATATATATATATATATATATATATATAAGCTGCGAGTTTTTTTTTTACGGCTGGCGCCGCTTCTCGCTTCTCAGTTTCCACCTCTTCCAATCTTCCCAGTCCCCATCCTTGAGGCTTTTTGCCTCCATTTATTTTTGGATGTCCTTTCTCCAACTTCTTGGTGGTCTTCCACGCTTCTTCCGCTCTGGAGGTGTCCATGTCCAGATCTTCTTAGGCCACCTATTGCTTCCCATACGTTGGAGATGTCCATACCAATTAAATCGTTTTGTTCCAATTGAATCCAAGATGCTGCTATCCACGTTCATCATTTGTCTAATTGTTTCATTTCTAATGTGATCCATTCTGGACACCCGGCTGCACCTTCTCCAGTAGTCCATTTCAAGGGCCATCAACTTACATTTATCCCTGTTGTTCAATGTCCAAGTTTCAGCTCCATAGGTACTTATGCTCTGTACGATGGTCTTAAAGGTATGAGCTTTCTTTTGTTTTGTGACGTTTTTGCTCCAGAGGAGAGAGTTTAACTGTAACTCAAAAGTTTTCTTTAAAAATTTAGATCAAAATCACGCACTTCATAAATAAAACGTTCAAACGCCATTTTCGTAAAAAATCTCTAAATATTTTTCTATTTTTTTTCAACGCGTAGTGCAAAAAGCACTGAATACTCTTAATGCCATTTTGATCTATTCTTTTGATTCATCAAAGTTATACAATTGTATTTTTTTAATTTGTCAAGTCGTTAATATTTACATTATGGACTTTTTATACATTATTTCATTTGACAAAAGAAGTGCTTCAAATTCCAATGAAGTTTCTTAAAAACTCAAGTTTTTTTTTTTGGTAAAGTGTGTTCAAAATTGCCTATTTTCAGTAACTCTCAAATGACATTCTCTCGAAAACTGCTCCACGTTTCCAACGAAAATTTGCAAATAGGACTAGTTTTTACTCTCCTATAATATTTTTAAAGTTATATATCAGTTCTATTGTTAGAGGGCAAAGAATTGAAAAAATGTGAAAAAATGTAATTTTGTCACTGATGGAAGGCAGCTGCAATAAGGGTGGACCAAACTGGAACGGTAAAGAGATTAGAAAAGTAACTAGGAAGAAACTAGGAAAAAATATTTCTTATAAAAATAGGACAAATTATTTCTTTAGAGACCCCTCAGAGGTGATCAAGCCTATACAGTGGATCATCCCACGTTTTGTAACTAACGTAAAGTGACGTAGGGATTTCGCAAAGCTTGGGAGACGAGGTTAGTTCGTGTGAAATATTTTTAATTTCTTTCATATTATATACGTAGTAAAGAATATGTAATGGCTTCATCGAAAGTGTTGTTTTTTCACGGAGAATATATCTTATTGTACATACCTGTTTTCGAGAAAAGCTGGATAAATTTTGTTACTAAATTGCCAGTTTAAATTTCTTCTTTAGTAATTCGATTTACTAATCTTAAAATTCTAGAACAATCTTGGCCTTATACATTTAACATAATTTTGCCTGTAATCTCTTAAATACTTATTACTTCTCTATCAGCGTTCCGTTAGCGACTTTGGTCGCTATGGGCACCCATACTTCTTTTTGCGGCTGCCACACCAACTATTCTTTTTCTTACACACTCCAAATCAATGATCCTTTTCTCTCCATCACCGACAAACATCGCGTTAAACACTTATTACCCTGTTAAACATCATTCTGAAATTCAACTCGATTTCGACTGCACTAAATGTTCGTTTCTAGATTCAGCCACATTCTGATATACCGCGATTTCTACACACATCTCTCGTCACGCTAACGTCCTCCCTTCGTCAACAAACATATTTACTCGCTCACGGCTCAAAACCTGATAATTCGTCATATGGTTCGATCAGATGCTGATAATTCGTCTGTCCTCTATAATACTTTTTTCTCTGATCGATTTTTGTTAGGTTTGTTTCTGTAGTACTTCCGTGCTATGCTGACACTCTTTTGCTATTGCATAACGCTTCCCTTTTGTTGTATTGTAATAATATTCCATTATTAAATATATTTTAGATTAAAATTAAAGGTCACTTTATTATAAGATATTATTTGAATAAATCAATGTATAGCATTGAAACGTCACATTCCCTCTCGTTTCCCTTGATTAGCCGAACTTAGTCGCATTTTGTATTCATTTTATAAATTATTTAAATTAAATTTGATTTAGATGTCGTGGATTGTATCAACATTTTCGAATGATTTTCGAACATTGCTCAAAACTTTTGTACCAATTAAAGAAATGCAGGATTAAAAATAGGATCGACTTTCGTTGCATTCTCACAATTTTCAAAAATTGCAGAAGATTTGAAGAAGATAAAGATTTTTCCTTCAAATAAAATTCATCGTCTTTAATTAGTCCTTTCATTAAGATCATGCAGATTTTTTTGAAAATTTTTGTAGGGTTTGCACAATAGTGCATGCAGTATTTGCAATTTTAAAAAATTACAAAAAGATTTTCTCCAAAACGGCCCCACATTTTTTTTTAATTTTTGGTAGAGTTATTGCAAGACAAACCCTATACAATGACATAAAAGGCACCTATTTTTTTGACTTGTCTCTCACGTCGGTATGGTTTACATTTGAGGCGATTTCTTCACATTATTATATTTACGAGTACATGTGGTTTAAATAATGTCAAACTAAGGTTCTCGAAAACTCAACATTTGTTTTCGTTAAAATGAGCTCACATTTTTCGCATTAGCCAAAATGCTCAAAGGCCATTTCTTCAAACACGACTCCAAATTTTTTCTTCAACTTTTTCCAATGAATAGTGCTAATTGCACTGTTTAATGTGACGTAAATTTCATTTTGGTATATTCTTTTGTTTTTTCAAAAATTATACAAATGTAATTTTTTTTAAATATATCACGCCGTTAATATGCATAATTCCATCAATTTGTATACACGATTACATTTTTGAGTGTAAGTGCTTCAAATGACTTCAAATATTTTTTCGAAAACTCAAAAGATTAGTATGAAAAAGAGCTTAAACGTTTGTGTTTACAGTAATGCTTAAGCGGCATTTTTCTTAAAAACTGTTTCAAAGTTTTCAATGTATTTTTACTTTTTTTAATTAGTATTTTTTTACTTTTTTTTAATATTCTAGACGTAATACTTCGGTTGTACTATTAGGAAAGCAAAAAGTTGAGAAAATGTCTAAATATGTACTTCAGCGACGATAGATTTCAGCTGGCCAGCGAATGGAAGACGACCTT
The DNA here is from genome assembly GCA_011170035.1 of Teleogryllus occipitalis. NCBI lineage: Eukaryota > Metazoa > Arthropoda > Insecta > Orthoptera > Gryllidae > Teleogryllus > Teleogryllus occipitalis. The sequence goes on along the minus strand of BLKR01009422.1, from coordinate 70,976 downwards.
AAAGTCAAACCACACCAAGGAAATTAGAAACATTTGGTACGAGAAAGTCTGCAATTCTGTTGCACCTCTAATTGTGTATGGGTACTACAAAAACTTCTTCCCAGTGTTGGGTATTCTTTCCTCTCTCCATAGTTATTGGCATAGTGCGGTTATCGATCCCTTTTTTATTTCCCGATAACATTTACGAAAATTTACGCGATTACTCTCGTATTATCGAAATATTCTTATTGACCTTATTTAACGTTTGTCTCTAAAGAACAAGTATTATTAAGAAAAAATCTCTGACTCCAATATTGTGGTAGGAAACTCCCAAAAGAAGTTGGAATTTCACAATTTTCGAATATCAGCGATTTGAAAGAAAATGAAATTTGCACCAATCCCTTAGGCATCTTTTAAAATATTTCTAGACAATGTTAAATCAAAAAAAATTTGGACCCGTTTTTCAAAAATAAATTCAATAATGTGGTTGAGGCATTACGTAATGTTCCTCCAAAATTCAAAATATACGTTTCAAATTTAGAGGGACTCGAAATAGATTTTGGATGAAAAATCTGAATTGTCGAAAATTGCAAAAGTTACAATTATTAAGGAACGTTTGTGCGTTTTGTGCTTTTGTGTTTGTGTTAGCCATTATATGTTCCGTAAGGGCAATTTGCCTCGGCGCCGTTGGTTGCCAGGGTTCCTAGTCGTTCACCAAACCAAGAATCCACCATGTCTCGAATTCACTTAGCCTTCGTGACTTCACTTAGTAAACAAATTCGGCTAGCAACACCGGTTTTGTGGTCGTGGCGTTTCAGAGAACCAAATAAGCATTCGTCTGGATGACTGAGGGGCAAAATCCCCGGTCAGGATGGTCGGCGCAGGGATTGAACCTGGGCCTCCCGAATGCGAATTCAGCGCGCTCCGCCCTGAGCCATTTCCCTCGGTGTAGTAGCACTGCTAATATGAGTAATACACTTCTCCAGTTCTTACCTATTGGATTTATCTCAACTCAACTGTCTTCACTCAACTTCCAAGGTCAATTTATATTCTAATTATTCTGCATTTAATTAACTATTGTAATTTACGTAACTCTTCAATCAACATTAATTATATTAAGTTAAATGGATTTCATATCTCGGGAATCTCGATCCATGATAGTTACCTCCTACTAGAGCATTATTGAAATTTATTTCAGATTCATCAAAGCATCTGTGCGGATAATAATAAGATAGTGGTCCTCCGATTCAATACTGGGTTATCGAGGTAAGTGGTGAAGTAAGTATATCGTCCACAAAATCTACCGACCACTGCACCGCAATAACTTTCTCCTCCACATGCAATAAATTCATTAACCTTGCAATACATGGAAATGGGAATTCGGCGATCAACATGAGTGAGCTTAGTTGATTAGAGGATAAATAAGTACAGCTAACCAACAGTTTCAAGGAGGTCAGAGAGTACACTGTGTTCTACAAATGAATGTTTTTCAATAGGGATTTCAAATAGTCATGGTGCGATATAACGTCGTGAAATTGCGTTTATCGATCTTGGTAGGTCTGTGTAATGGATGGGTTCTGGCAAACCGATTAGACCTGATGCCAGATTTTCCAAATAAATCCTTAGAAAGAAGCAATGATATATCCATACCCCCAGTTTTAATGATAGATGGATTCAGAGGACATAACTTTACTGTGGCGCTCATAGACGGTTTGCCGGAGTATTCATGGAAGAACAGAGAAGGAAAGATAATCTACGATGGACCAGTTTTTAACTTTCTGCAAACTCTTAAACACAAGACAGGAATCAATATTCAAAAGAAGCCTGCAGCAAATTACGACACTCTAGTGACAATGATAATTTCAGGCGATGCCGAATTCACTGTGAGCTGGGTTTATTTAACTGCTGAAAGGCTGAAGATGGTGGACTCCACGGCAACTGTGGACGCAAGTCCCTATTGCTTGGTGATGAAACGAGCGGGATTTTTTTCATTCGGAAGGGTTCTTCTCTCACCGTATCGTTTTTCTACATGGGCGGCATTGTTGTTATCCTTGAGTTCTTTGACAGTGATTTTGTATCTAGTGAAAAGTTTTCGTGTGACACAGTGTAAAGAAATCAAGTCTAAATCGGACGACAGTGTGGCGCTCGCATTCTTAGACGTGCTTCAAGTTGTTCTCGCAGGCTCCTGTACGCGCGTTCTTGAAACAAGTGCACAAAGAGTAGCGTTCACCGCCGTTCTGTTTTTTGCCGTCGTGGTGAGCAACGCGTACTCCGGCCAGCTCTTGGGGCTGCTCGCAAATCCACCGCGACACAAAGACCCCCAAACTTTGCAGGAGGCTGCTCGTATCGTTGAAACTGTGTACATTTCTAAAAATCTCAAATCTCTTGTTTTAAGTGCAAATGAAAACGGTTCATTAAACGAACTGGTAAGTAAAACGATACCACGCAGTTATGGTTTCGATCTCATTACACTTCGAAAAATGGCAATGGACGGAAAAGAAAGTATATTTTTCAATACGAAATACACTGATATTATAGCTCATTTGAAAGAATTGATGAGCAAAGGTAGCCGAACACTCCATGTCGTTCCGGACTGTTTCCTAACACCTGGTCACAAAGGCTTTCTGATTCGGAAAAATTCAACATTCTACAATGTGTTAAATAAGGTGGCTTTGTTGGCTACAGAAGGTGGTTTGTTCGAGTATTGGTCTCGATCGCACCGCCACCACATGGATGCAAACGGCGTCACTGTTCCTGAATATTTTTTATTGAGATACCCTCATTCCCTGACCCTTGAGCAACTAAGCGGTTCTTTTACATTTATAAGTATTGCCTTATGCATAGCTAGTGTGTCCTTTGCGATGGAACTAATATTGTTGAGGATTTTCAGAATGCAAAAATCATGTTCGTGGAATTTTGCGTGATGAATATTTTTTTTGTAATACCATTGGATGTCGCTATATTTTTCATTTAGCGCGAGATGCTTGGTTTAAATGCTGGTCACTGGTTTAAATGCTGCCATTGACATAGGTGTAGCTTCTTGTTGCGTGGCGTGGTTGACATTTTCCGAATCCACAGTACGTCTCCTAACCAAATAATCGTTCCTTTCTTACTTCCCTCAGCCCAAATGCATCCTCATGAGGGCGAGTATGGCTGGCTGCGAACGGGAAGATGTCACTGGATCACGTCAATGGATCTACGTCTATGGTCTAATGATGCTCGTATGAACTCGACGTAAGATAGGTGACGGTTGCGTTGCCGGTGAGAATAACCATGGCCCTGTTTTTCAAAAACGTTGTTGTTATTGGAGAAAGTAAGGTGAATTTTCTATGATTTGTTGACTGTTTAATTATATAACTTATATACATTTTTATAATCATCTCATTCTCGGGTCACAAGATCCCAGTTACGGTTCTGTGTCTGTAACGTTTTAAGATTTGGAGAAAAATGAATTAAATCATCACAATAGCTACTGAACGTGTTGGTGGCATGTGAAAAGATGTATCAAGTTTAACCAATTGCACCTGTAATTTAAAACATTGACCTGTAAGTTACTCCAAATTTAACCAAACTCACCTCTAATATTGGTGGTATTGTTTGGAATTTCTGCATATTAGATGCGATTCAGCAAAGATCGCTTAAGTATTGTTATTAACTATTGCTATAAAGCTTTTTACTAAAAAGCCATTAAGTGTCAACATTTTGTTACTAGCGTAACTTGTGAAGACAGACATTAAATTATTCAGTTAATGGTAACGTTTTTATTATTTTTTAAATAACATTGAAACAGTAAGAGCAATATTATTAATATTATATTTATGTTACAACGAAAAGGAGGCTAGTTTCAGACAACGCTATAATAAGATTTTTTTTTTTGAAAAAAACTTCTACTCTCTCTACTCTACTACTTTAATTTACTTTTGCAAAGGTATTGTGATTATTGGCAAAACTTACTTTTGATATTTGTGTAGTCCTTTATTTTTGTGCTAAAAATAACATGTTGAACCTATGTTTGATCCAGTGAAAATGTATTTCTATGTAAATAAAAATAACTATAAATAAAACATTCTACAAACGCACTGAATTACTGGACCTATTTTCGTTTAAATATGTCTGCGTTCTTAAAGACGAAAAACCACTTACAACTTTCATAAAACGTGGTGAAAAGTAATGTTCTGTGGAAAGAATTCACCCATATTTTATTTCTTTTCATTGAAATTAAATTATATTTTTATTTTGAATGTTTTTTTTTCTCTATTTAAAGTCGCATTAACTATGAGGTCATTAGCGACCACTACTGATTTAACGTCAGGGGTATCTGTATACTGAATGAAGTGACATGGTGAAGATGAAGGATGAAAGTACGAACACAAACACAACCATGCCCGAGGGGTACATGAAACCGCGGTCCTTCGGCCCGAAATCGGCAAGGCACTGCCTTAGCGATCTCGGCTACCCGGATAGGCTTTATTGAATGTTTATTGATGTCTGTAGTTTGTTTCTTAAGATGAAACAGTACTGCATTAATAAATACATTGTACAGGCATTAAAAATGTAAATTAGTGGTGATGCAACAGCAGATAGTTTCTCGCATTACAAATATTTATCAATTTTGCATTTTCGAATGTAGAAAATTCAATGAAAATTCGACCTGCGCTATTGTTTTAAGTGTCGCTCTTCAATTCGTGGAAACTAATGAAGAAATAACATGAAGAAAGCAGAAAAAAGGAGAGATTTTTGAGAAAATGTGGTCTTTTTACAAATTGCTTTGTCTTCAAGCAGAAACTACCCGAAATCTACTAAGTTTTTCAAATAAATGTACGAGTCCTTTTTAAGATCTTATTTTAGAATAGGTTTTGTTTGATACGTAAGTCACTATTTTCAATATTGTAGTTTTGGAATGTTAACTTTTTGCAATTTTAGAAAACAATGAGTGTCCTTTTTTTTATTTTCAACTTGTTCAATTCTTTCAAGAATTTTTCAGGGTGTTTTATATAAATTTTTTAATACAATAGTATTGAGGCAAGATGGCAGCCGTTTACATAAAGTAGTTTTTATCTCGATTTAAATTTGATAAATATTATTCAGGTACATGATAAGTGTTTAATTAATTTAATAATAATGAAAACTTTGAGGATAAAATTAAATTTTCAACGAAGTTGCAAAATATCTTTGGGCAATCTAGAACTAATTCTATTATTATTATTATTATTATTATTATTATTATTATTATTATTATTATTATTATTATTATTATTATTATTATTATTATTATTATTATACAATTATGTCTCTGGATGTTGTCCCAGGATTGAAGTGACCTTACGGGCTTTTGCCAAGTGAAGGCCCTTTCCGATTTTGATTTTGGAGTAGGATATATGTATTAGGCGTGAGTCACACTGCTATCCAGAAACTTCCTAACTATTTTGCATGTGTTGAGGATTGTAGCTTTTTGTAATTCTATATACAATGATTTTGTCAGGTTTAACTGTTGTAGGCTATTATACAAGGTTTTTGGGATGACTCCATTTGTGGATACAATGATGGGTACCGTGTAAACATTCTCCATTTTCCATAGCTGTTTAATTTCTATTGCTAGTTCAGTATACTTGGAAATCTTTTCCATGTGGGAGAACTGAAGGTTGTGTGTATTTGGGATTGCGATATCTATTAAGTAGGTGATTTTATTAGTTTTATCAATTTTATTATTATTATTACTATTATTATTATTATTATTATTATTATTATTATTATTATTATTATTATTATTATTTAATCCTAAATTGGAATGTTTTTGAAGGAGATGAATTTGGTAAATTACTGAACAAATTTTGAGATTAAATTTTCATAAAAGATTTTATTGGTTCTATTTGCAGTTCTTTATGAACTTGAGAGTTTGAAATAAACCATTCGGATTTTGATACTTTTCTTAAGAAGTTGTTTTGTGTTATTTTTATTTTCTTTAAATTTGTAGAAGAAGCATTATACCAAATTGGGCAAACGTAAGTAAGAGAAGGACAGATTATAGGTTTGTAAATTGAAACACCACATTCAATTTTTTGCTTAGATTTATTGTTTATTACAGGAAATAATTTTGAAATTTTCTGATGTTTTATTTATTGTATGAGTTTTCCAGGTTAATTTGTGGTCTAAAAATAGTTCTAAATATTTCACTGGAATTTTTTGTCGAAGTCAAGGAATTGAGGTATTATTTATGATTAGAGGTGGTAGAGTGGGTCTGCAAAGAGTGAACATTTTTTCTTGAGGTGGTTTGAGGAGTTTTCTTAGTTAATGAAAGTTCTCCATTGATTGCTCTATTTAGTAAATATTTGAATTTTATATAATATTACGAGTTGTTTTAATATCATTTCGGTAAGAAAACATTGCGGTATATCATCTGCATAAAGTGCAACTGATATAAAAAGGTAGGGTTGAGAGGTCATACATATAAATATTAAATAGCAAAGGTGAAAGTGGTAAACCTTGTGGTATTCCTGCTTTAATTGATTTTTGAAAAGAAATAGTTTAATTAATTTTCCTACAAAATGTCTAATGAAAAGAAAATTTTTAATTGAAATAGATGTACTAGAATACTTAAATATTGTAATTTAAATAAAATTCGTGTATGCCTTACTCTATTAAAAGCATTATTGATATCTAAAAATAATGCTGTTGTGTGTTTTTTGTTTCGAAAACTCGTAACAATTATTTTAGTTACTCTTAATATTTGATGATATGTCAAATAGTTATTTCTAAACCCAAATTGATAATTTGTTGGATTCGTAGTGGTATAATGTAGTTTGAAAGATATTCAATTTTTTCAAACATTTTTATTAGTAGAAGAAATAAAAGAGGTCATCTTCGTCAACATACTAGCTTTATTAAGATAGTCGGCTTTCGACGGCTTTGCCATAATCGTCAGTCTACAAGATACTGAAAGATATAACAAAATTATAAATAAATACACAACAAGATAGAAAATTAAATTACAATTAATGGATATATAGCAGTTCAAAATTAACATAAAAAAGGATAATCAATAAAGAAAGACACATTATATGATTGCAAAAGATAAGGAACATACAGCAGATAAAATTGCAAAAATGAACGGGGGGGGGGAATTAATACAGATAACAGCAGTTCAGATTTCAGATTATAAATATATGTGAAGAAATATACATTCTCATATTCAAAAGAAAGAAAAACAAAATTTATATATACATAAATGGGGGATAGTAATAATAATTAATTTCAAATGTTATTACAAATATGGGGAAATAATTGAATAATAAGTTAATAAGAATTCCCACAATTTTTATTAGTGCGGATTTGAGACTTATTGGTCGGTAATGTTTTAGATTATAAGGATCTTTCCCGGGTTTACACAAATTTGTATGTGTATGACATGTGTATTTACCGTTTAGTAAATACAGCCACCTTACCCTAATTGGCCGTCGCATCCACGTCACCGCCGAAAAATGAAATTCTCGGAATAACTTCTCAAACTGCAATGCTTGGGGAAAGATTACCTTAAAAAACTGCTGATAAATAACTCTAATACTAATTAACTATTTACGCGACCTGTTGGCGCCCGCAGAGTTGGAAGACCACCTCTAAGATGGCTGGACGGTGTTGAGGAAGACCTGAAACGTATAGGAGTGAAAAATTGGAGGAAGGCACGGGAAAGAGATACATGGAACGAAATTCTGAAGAAGGCCCAAGTCCACGTATGGGCTGTTGCGCCCTAAGAAGAATACTAATGCACTCTTTAATTACTAATGTTGTAAGACTTATAATATTAAGTAAATTACTGTTAAGGTAAAAAAAGAGAAGAGTTGTCAAAATTTCCAACATAGAAGAAATTTCCATTTGTAGAAGAAAAACTGGAGTATTCATGGTTAAGCAGAGGAAAGAAAATGTCTGGAGACGTAACTCCCATGTACTCCACTGCTGAGGGACTGAAGATTCTAAATTGCACCGCAGCGCACCTTTCATAACCACACCATTTTGCTTGGCGATCAAACGAGCTCCGTATTTCTTATTTGAAAGGGTCGATCTCTCATCAAACCAGTCTGCTACATGGGCGGCCTTGTCATTATGTGCTTCGACAGTGGTGTATCGTACCAGAATTTTGTGCTTTGCAGGGACGGCACAAAAAGTACTCTTCAGAAGACAGTGCGGTGCTCGCAATGTTGGAGGTCATTGAAGTAATTATCGATGGGTCCTGGAGGTGTTTGGCTCAAACATTGCAAAGGATTCACAGCAGTTCTGTTGTTTGCCGCTCTGGTGAGCAATGCGTAAGTCAGCCAGCTATTCGGGAAGCTCGCCAACACATCTCGACACAAGGACCCTGAAAATTTGCAGGAGGCTGCTCGTGTTGTCGAAAATGTGTACGTTTTTAAAGGTGCGGAGGCGCTTGAAATAAGTGCCAATGAAAAAGGATTCATTAAATGAATTCATAAATAAAATTACACCAGTATGTTATGGGTTTGATCGAAGTGTACTTCTCTATTCGGAGAATCGCAAATGACGGAAAGAAAGAATATTGTACAGTCTTTCAGACTTTACGTGTTTTATCAACTAAAAAAAAATTTGGCGAAAGGTGATAGCAAGTTACACAGTGTGATGGAGTGCTTCTTCACGTTTGGATATAATGTATGATTCGTAAAAATTCTACATTTTTGATTTTGTTCAATAATGTGACATAGTTTTCAACAGAGGGTGGTTTGTTCGTCCATTGTACTCGCTAGCAACGCCATCTCGTAGATATCAAAGGCGTCACCGATCTGTAATGTTTCTTTGAGCAACTAAGATATTCATTCGTAATTATTAGTACGATCTTGAGCATAACTTCGGAAATCTTCATATTGGAACTTCCATTGCCAATAACTCAGAGAATGTGCAACTGGATGTCATCGCCATTGAACCGCTACCCCTTTAATAATAAGTAGTATAATCATCATTGGTTGGAGGTTGAAGGCACATACGAAATAATTACATTTTCACAATTGTTGAGCGAACATTTACTGCGGCATCTTGCGAGAGAATGTGTTTGTTAGAAAGCTGTGGGGTCGAAATGTTGGCTACTCCAAGCGTCCTGTCGTCGCAGAATCCGGAAGTGCACTCGTTGGAATTATCACGCAGTCCAATAATTGTCCATCCCATCTTCATTGCATCTGAGCGAGTACTTCTTGCAGATACTTCGCGGGTAATGAAACATGTTCGATCGATGAGGCTGCTGATAACAGAGTATATATAGGTTCAATGCAGGCTGGAAGATATGGTGGTATGCGGATAGGTGTTGCCTTGTGAACATATCTTCAGAAGGTTGAAGCTTTACCGTATTACGTGCAGCCTCGCTAATAATAAAACCATTATTTCTCTTTCTTCTTCCTTGCTCGATCGCCTAGTGCAGGGAAAATACGTCAACACTCCATCAAGTAGCAGTCAATCGAATACTTTCTTAACCCTGGTTTACACCGACATTTTTCGAGCATTTTCTCTCCAGAGAGTAGGAGCTAAAAGGCAGTAGGTACTGCATTTGTCCTGTACACATACAGTACATGCATACTGCATTTTTACTGTTTCCGTATCAAAAGTAGATGAACTCTTATCAGCATTTAACATGGTTATTATGTTTTTTGTGAGTAGGCCAAATGAAAATGAAAATGTTTCCAAAGAGGCCGCTAAAAGTCCTGAAAGCCTGTACAGTGAAATAGCGCCCTCTTTGTAACTAACGTATCGTGACGTATAGACTTTTTTGCCCCAGCAGGATATGCAATGTTAAATTATGTGAGTTATTTTTAAATACTTGCTTATTAAATTCATAATCAAGAAAACGTAATGGAGTGTTGCAGAGAAAATGGAAATTTGGGAGGGGGGAGAGTTTTTAATTGTAGATTTCTGATCCTGGAAAAGGTGGATGAGTTATGTTCCTAAATTATTTCCTCTAACACGTTGTAATTCTCTAACACGCTAGAATTCACATTTTGTTTGTTCTTGATTCCGAAAAATTCATTAATCGCAAAAATCTGGCCGCCTGTCTGAATTTCTCTATGAGATGATCACTAGCTCCTGTACCGTAAGAAGGATTTTTACCAACGTTAACATTCCCGATCGATCTGGCTGATGACGTGGACTCTTGAATAAGAAAGGGATATTTTAAATTTTGCAGGTATTTCACATGGAGACACAAGGATATTTTCAAATGTTTTTGATAACTGGCTACAAATTTTTTGATTAACTTTTTTAGAATCAAATAGAGGAATGAACGCTTTTATAAATATGAAAGTGCAATTTTCCTTGAAATAATATTAGTGTACACAGTGAATTTTATTTGCTGTATTATATTATAAAGCAACTCGTATTTGCCGCAGACAGCGTATTTGAAATCTCAATGTTTGCTGAACATTTTACGATTTTTCCCAAATTGATAAAACATTGTAATATCTTTCGTCGCAAGTGCGGTCATAAAATTCAGTATCAAAACTCACACGATACATTCATTTACGTTGCAGTGTATGCGTCAGTACTCTTGAAAATTATTTATAGATGTGAGGGTTGATCATAATAGTTCCACCATATTGATCATAAGAGTTTCACCGTATTCTTGTATAGTGTTACGAAATCGGCATGGTACGATTCGTGTAATTTGCACGTGTCGATCCTAGAAGGAATTTTGAATGTTTTGGTTTTAGGGAATGCATTTGCCCTCTTGCTTAATTTTGAAAAAAAAAAAAATACAAAAACGCATCCTTTTCAGCCTCTCTTTGGTAAGAAGACACCAATTCACTCTGCCGTTGATAGACGATGCACTGGACAATTGACGGATAAGCAGAGATAAAAACAAAATGTGTAACGGTCCTATATGTAATTTTCAATGAACCCCTAATAAAAGTTCTGTATCATCATTCACAAGTAGCTTGAATTAACTTATATTTTATTGACAGCACGTTATGCAGGATATACTGACGTAATTGTGACCTTGTTCATCTAATATGTTGAACAACAAAAGATGCTGGATTCTGCAGCACTTTTGGACACCGAAATTAAAAAACAAACAAGTGAATTGTGTAAATTGGGTGCTGAAAATATTTCCTGAAACGGATGGTGCTAAATGCGACCGTAAATTATGTTGCGTAAAATTTCCATATAAGACGAGGTTTTTCTGTTATTTAATATTCTTATAGTAATATTTCGGTTTTACCATTAAAGAAACTGAAAAATTGAGAGAACTTTAAAAGTATGTCTTTTGCCAATGATAGAAGGCAGCCGGCATGAGGATGGGGCAAGACCGAAAAGCTAGCACAGACCAAAGAAATTAGAAAAGTATTACGAGAAAGTCTGTGACATTCTGTATCACCATTCATTTACTATTTTTTTATATTCGCTTCCTCTACCTAGGGTTTCTGACGCTGATCGACATATAACTTCCTTGATAGTTTGCCATTCAGTGTCAACATCTCTACTGAAGTATTCAGTTCCATTAATTAAACCAGATAAAGTATTCCCTGGTTTGATTCAATGCTGGATGGGGGAGCGGCTCACAATTTAAAAAGTGCAAAGCCAGAACAGATATAAAGAATAAGCATAGTGCTATTTCGCATTAGTAATATGCGCCGTCAGCAACTGAAATTTTACAAGCTCTTGATACTTTTTTGTTGTAATGCTAAAATTTTTCTAAGTAGACCACAAATATTTTTAAGATAAGTTGTTTTATAATTTAAAAAAGAACTCTGAAAATTGAAATTCAGCGCCTTGCCGACCAACGGCACGCTCACTTAAAAAAAACTCTCATTGATATTGTGACACACAGCTCTAACTAGAGAGAACTTAATATTACACGCAATGAAATCATATACATTTAAATTCAGAGACCTACTGCTTTAGTACCTTCGAAAAAAGTTATGGATTGAGCGTAATAAATTTGCCATGGGGGAGTAAACCTAGAGAACAAACACATGTGAAAATTTCATATAGGTTTTTGAGGGTGAACCGTGCGCTATAGAAGAACGATCTTGATTAAAATGTTTGTGTGTGTGTGTGTGTGAGAGAGAGAGAGAGAGGGGGGGGTAGGGAGAGAGGGAGGGGAGAGAGGAGTTATGTTTCAGTACAGAGTCACATGAAGAAATTAAGACACTTTGTTGCATTGTGAGCACATGAAGATCCAAACTTAATATCGATGATATTTTTTCTATTTTCGAAGAATTTCCATTTTCCCTAAAGAAAACCAAGAAAATAAATATTATGTTTTTCTATGATTCTGTGTTTTGACTCACAGAGTATTAAGATCTCCCTGAAGCACACGCACTTCCCGTACGGGACATGATTCTCATAACCCATGCATAAATTAATTCTTGTGGTAATTTATCTGATTCCTTTTTGTCACTGTTTACGCCGAAAGGGTATATATATTGTTTGTGTAAACATATATCAAGTAAATAAATAAAGAGAAAAGGGCAGGGAAATTACTGTATGTTGTAGACTGTCGTAGGTCGTAGGATATCCTTCTATCCAGCTTAATTTATAACAGTAATTTATCACATATTATTTAGAAATGTGTACATTACTTTATCACACACACACATACATGTAATACACATTTATGATTGTGTACGAGTAACAAATGGTCATTTCGGGCTACTGTAGGCATTAGTAAGGCTAATGTAAGATAATTTTCGAAGTGAGGCGTCTTGTGGGTACGCAGGGGTATGTTGTCATAAAAATGCTTTGGGAATTATGATTTTCACAGTTTCAGGGTAGCTTTATGTAAATCATTAAGGTCGAAGGACGGAGACACGTTGTCTGAACTGGGGCATATTTGAAGCTAGATTGGATGGTATCGTGTACAAGGACTAACACAGTGACAAATTTTACATTATGAAACTTTCACAGTCAAACTCGAAACTCCTCATTTTGTCTCTCACTATGCACAGAAAATTCTCACTAGCAATCTGATCCATCGTGTCTGAAACGGATTTCACCTAACCTAGTCGACCACGTAGACTTGTTGGAAAAAGTCTTCATCCGGCTTGAGTTTGAACTATGCTTCGAAGACTGCTTATAAATTATTCACCCGCTTTGGAAGATGTGAAAATTAATGTATAATCCTGTAGATGAGAATTATTAAAAATTGTCCTGATTTTGAAGAATTGCGTGACCGGCTGGCAGAGTCTCCCTTACGTTTAATAGCAAACTGCTGCCAAACGACGCATTTTTCACATTTTCTCCCAAAATCGATTCAGGTTGTTACAGATAATAGGTTAATAGGATAATCAGATAATAGGAGTTCTACAGAAATTCAATATCACAAGACACACGCGATAAGATCATTTACGCTACAACTTGCGCGTCTAAACTCATGGAAATGTACTTTGGAAATCAATGTAATATAAATTGTCATTGAAAACACAGGAAACCAACGCATTTACAAACTTCAAGTACGTTAGTGATGCGCATGATGATTTGTAGTTGGATGTCTAAAATGACTTTTGAATCTTGCGATGAAACTTTAGGAACTGGTTTTCTCTGAGCATGGTGCGTCATCTTCAACATTAAGCGGAGATGGTACGATATAAACACCTGGAATTGTTTACGTCAATCGTAGCAGGTCCTTTGGGTAGTTGGCTTTCTGGGAACGCGTCAGACTTACTGCCTCATATTTCAATTAAACGCTTAGAGAGGAAGGAGATACGTTTGCCGGCTCCAGTGCAAATGATAAATTCTTTCAAAGGCCACCAATTTACGGTGGCGTTCGTGGAAGATTTACAGGACTATTCATGGGTAAGCAGAGAGGGAACTGTCATGAATGACGGTCCCGTATATCACTTTCTGCAAATCCTGAAGCACAAAACGGGGATCATTATTAATAAGAAGCCCACCGCCTCATACGCCACTTTGTTTACAACACTTGCGTCAGGAGACGTTGATTTCAGTGTAACTCCCACGTATTTCACAGCTCAGCGACAGAAGTTTCTTGATGCCACGGCGCCTGTGGACACTGGTCCTTTATGTTTATTGATGAAACGAGCTCCATATTTCTCATTCGGAAGGGTCCTTCTCTCTCCGTTCCAGTCTTCAACGTGGGTGGCCTTGATACTCTCCATGAGTGCATTGGCAGCGATTTGGTATGTAGTGCTAGCTTTTCGCTCGGAGCAGGAAGGGTACATCAGGACTTCATCGGGCAGCACGATGTCGCATGCTATCTTGGATGTAGTCCAAATAATGCTGACTAATTCCTGCACGCGAATTGCGCGAACAAATGCGCAACGAGTAGCGTTGACGTCCGTGCTATTGTTCGTCCTCGTTGTGAGCAATGCGTACTCCGGCCAGCTACTCGGACTTCTTGCAAACCCACCACGACACAAGGACCCTGACAATTTGCAGCAGGCTGCTAGCATCATCGAAACAGTGCACCTTACAAAAAGTTTAGAGGGGCTTGTTTTAAGTGCGAACGAAAACGGCTCATTAAATGAACTGATAAGTAAAATTAAACTACAGAAAGTTTTGTACCGAATGATTGTACTTCGTAAAATGGCGAAAGAAGGAAAAGAAAGTGCATTTTACAGTACGAGAGACATTGTTGTGTTTGCTCATTACAAAGAATTGACAGACAAAAGTGGTCGAACACTCCACACCGTCCCGGACTGTTTCTTAACACCTGGTCATTTGAGCTTATTGATTCGCAAAAATTCTACATTCTATGACGTGTTGAATAAGGTGACTTTATTGGCTACAGAAGGTGGTTTGTTCACTCATTGGGCTCGATTACAACGTCATCATATGGATGCCAACGGCGTCACAGTTCCTGAAAATTTCTCTCTTGACGAACCTCATCCGCTTTCTCTTGAACAACTGATTGGTTCTTTCACAGTTCTGAGTATATCCTGGGGTATAGCCATTATTATCTTCATGTTGGAACTATGTGGATTACTTTCTTAGCTTTCGAAAACATAATTAATGTATTTTTTCCGTCTACTACTTACGTAGTAGAGCATTGTACTTTTGAAGAGGAAAATGGCGAGTTTTCGACAGAACTCGTACTGTGTTTGTTTACTTAGTTCTGAACTTTCGTTGTAGCACTCTTATTTTTGTAAAATTCCAGCACACAGAAAGCACGCATTGTGCCAGAAGTCGCCATCTTTACAAAACGCCAACTGCTGCGAATCCGGGAGCTACAAACATTTGTTGTAACATAAAAAAACTATTTGAGTTGCTCTTATATACGAATACGAATATACACGAAATACATATATATATATATATATATATATATATATATATATATATATATATATATACATAATACATATATACGAAAGTTGTATCGATTCTTTTTTGCAATAAATTAACGAAAGTGTTATCAGACTTTAAGGAAATTTTGCGTACTAATAACAATTACAGTGAGTTTCAAACAGTACTTTATCAACTTCTATTAAACTTCTAACTATAAGTAAAAATTTTACATTGAACTTTTGCCTGTCACACTGCATGCAGGATTCAGCTAACCTCAGCAAGCTGACAGCCATATAAGTGTCCCTGGTGGCATTAATCATATAAGCTGTGTACAACTTCAAATACACAGTACACGCTAGGATTAAAATTTTGAAGAAGTGTCATCAACTTTCAGTATGTGTTTATTTCTTATCAGCTTAATAACTGTTACAGTCCTCATAGCGGTCCAAGGTATCCTGTTTTCGTTGGAATTTTCAAAACTGGGGATGGAACATCCAACGAAACTTTTAATAGGGCAATGATCAATAATATTGGCATATATGACATGTGGGTTCGTACATCTCTTTTCCGTCATATTACGAAAGACGGATTGACTTATTAGGATACATATTGTGACATACCAATATGTCACTGAATATTGTACAATATTTATTATAAATGGCGTCAATTAAAGGGGATAAATTATGTGAATATGCTAGCATAGCAACGGTGAGCGAGCTGTTGTCAAGGTCAACATATTCATGCAGTGACAATCGCGGAGACGGCTAGTTAATTCTATATAGAATTCTGGGATTGGCCGAAAAAGCAGTGACAGTCGTGAAGACGGCTAGTTCGTTTTGCAAGAAATTTAGAGATTGGCTAGGTACGAAAGTACATCAAATGTTATCTGCAAATAAACAATCGAAATTAAGAACCGAGCTTTGCAGGGCTGAAAGAATACGAGAGACATTCATTCTGACTGATGCCGTGCTCATGAACGGATCGTGCTCCAATTAATGTTAGGAGTTTTTTTTCTTTGGGGACTTGTAAGCATCTACTAGGGAATGGATGTTGAGAAAACATCAAAATTGGAACTAAGTGTGACAGTGGAGCTTAAAATATTTCATGTGAACGAGTTGGAGGGACATTGAGGGCTTGGGCGAAGTTGTCAGTGATTGGACTGGAATGTTAGCAGCAAATAGTTTATTGATTTGATGAACGGTGATTGAAGTGAGCTTCCGAGAAAAGAAGAGAGAAGATGGTGTCTGGACCTGAGGACGGCGGCGTCGGAGATGGATAAAGATGGCCGAAAAAGCGCGCGAAGACATAAGGTTGGAACGGTCATGACAAACGTTTGATTTTATATTGGGTAAAGTTATACAATATAAACAATTGTTTTAAATTGTTTAATAAATTTCCATGTTTTTGTGAAATGAATATATTATTTTTCATTGAGCCAATTCTAGCAATGAAGTAGAAAGATATTTGCTTTTCAGATTCCTCGACCGAGTTTGTTTGAGTATATTGCAGTTTATTTCAAAATGGCGCACCAACTGGGGCTGAATTTCTTTTAAATCATTCAGATTATTGTAATATAGACTTACAAATCAGATTTAAAACGAATTCAAAAGAAATATTTCACGTATACCACCTATGGGAAACATATTAAAACAGCCATGGAAACCGCACGAAACAAATAGAAAATTGAAGCTTTGCGTTTTACATAATTCACTCGTTGGCCAACCGGCTTGGCAGGAAATTCCTAATAGACTAGAGAAACCAACATATTTCGGTAGAAGGGACCGTAATCACAACCGATGGACGAAAGAGGAGAGAGCAAATGTAAGGAAATTTCCATTTATTAATGGAACTATAAGAGATTGGAGAAGTTGCCGGTAACAATTTTCAAAACTATTCCTCGTAATGTTGTAGCCTCAGAAAAAGTTTAGAATTAGTTTACTACCAATAAGCCAATAAGCTTACGCAATCATACTACCAATAAAGTACGCAAATTTATAATCTGATAATAAGTTAGACAACTTGTGATGTGCTTTCAATTTCAGTTCAGTGTGCTGCTGTGAATAGTGTCGAAGGGTGTAGGACATTGAAATGAAGTGCAATGGTACCCAGTATTGTGTATCACCGCGTGATGTACCGCTGTCGTATGTAATATTAAGTTCATCTTTATAATTTTCATTATTATTATTATTATTATTATTATTATTATTATTATTATTATTATTATTATTATTATTATTATTATTATTATTATTATATGTTTTGCACGCGAATAGGCCATCATGGACTACGCAGGACATGCACTAGCACGGGCTCAGTATCATTTTTCTCGTTGCTAGTCTTGCATGTAACTAATCAGGGGGATCAGTATTAGGTTGAATCCGATTTTTATGCTCCAGGATTGTTAGTCCTGGGGGGATGGAAGATGGAAAGATGATGATAATGATTGATGAAAGGACGGAACACACAAACAGACATACACAAACACAGTCATGCCCGAGGCGGGACTCGAACCCGCGATCCTTATGTCCGAGGTAACCACGGCACTACTGCCTTACGGACCTCGGATCTTCGGTCTGGCATTATTATTATTATTATTATTATTATTATTATTATTATTATTATTATTATTATTATTATTATTATTATTATTACTATTGACCATTGTTATTATTACTATTGACCGTGATCCATTATCCTATTAATTATTACTATTATTATTATTCTCATTAATATTATATTGACAATAATTTATTTTGCATATTACTGTATCCAAATTGTACTCAATTGCAGTTAAACATACTTATATAATGAAGGTAATATCTTTTTATTAGAGTTTAGGAAACAAGAAATTTTTAGAAATCGCTCAATGATTGAGCGTCTATTGCGCCAGGGAGACCATCTCCTAGTTAATTATCAATAACGTGTTTAGTGAAATTTATTTTGTTTTGCAAGTGAATGAATAAATATACAGAAATCCCTTACATCACAAAGTATTATAAAAATCATTAAACAACCCTCCTCAATTATAGATATAATTTTCTTCACAAGTAGTTACAAACCTGTAATCTTTTGTCACATCTGCAGATACTAAGATCAATAATCCCACACGCGATGAAATTGTTTGGCCGTACCTTTGTCTCTCTTTGTCGTGTCACGATATTTTACACGGAATATAATTTCGCCGCTAAATGTGACAATAATAATTGACGAGTATCACGTTTCGGTCCCGGTACAAGGGCCATCACAAGTTAACGCCCGCATAAATTTGTAGAATTATGAAAAGTTAGCTAGTAAACGGGCATATTAAAGTGTATAATAGAGGGAGTAGCCGATTTTGTTACAATATATTTCAGAAAACCACTCTCAGAACGGTTATCTTATATTTTCGAAAATATGTTGTGTTCAAAAAATCAGTTTCAACATGTAATAAAAATAGTTTCAGAAACCACCCACTAGAAGGGCCAATGAGGGTATCACTATAAACTTCACACACGGAAGATTGCCTGAAGTTTACTTCAATTTAGATCCATGTATTTGGCCACATTAAACCACATAATAGTAATAATAATAATAATAATAATAATAATAATAATAATAATATTGATAATAATGATAATAATAATGATAATAATAATAATAATAATAATAATAATAATAATAATAATAATAATAATAATAATAATAATAATAATAATAATGAATTCTATATTTCATCAACAAATATTTTTGTCTTTAACATTTTAGAATGTATAAATTTACAAATTAAGTAACTCTATTTATTCTCTATATTCTATTTATAAACCCCCAAACAAACACTTTCTTACTCAAATTTATAATTCTTTCCTACTTAACCCTTTCCTACTTAAATATAACTCTCGCATATCTCTTAATTCGATAAAATCACCCTTTCCACTCCAAATAAACGCAGAACCATTTTAAATCTTCTATTGTTTAGTTCTCACGTATTCTCTGCAATTTTCTCTTCCACACGCGCGCTCGCTCTCTTTCTTTCTGTTCGTCTGTCTCTCTTCTTTCTCTCTCTCTCTCTTCTCACTCTCCTCTCTCTTTCCTCTCTCTCCTCTCTCTCTCCTCTCTCTCCTCTCCTCTCCTCTCCTCTCCCTCTCTCCTATCTCTCTCTCCTCTCACATAACAAGTAATGGACTTAAGCTTATAGATCTATGACCATCTCGATCGGTCTTTTCGTCAAGTTTCCCTGATATACTGAGCAAATGCTAACATGGCGCGTAGTTTCGATTCTGGACGTAAATGAAGCATCACTATGCGCACGTGTACTCCAGCTCTCCTCTTGCTAGTTACGGTAGGTGTGGACCTGAGCATGTGTGTTTGCAATTACACACATTCTCATGCAACAATTGCATGCACTTTGGGAGCTCGGTCGTGAATTTAGAGCTGTCCCGGCTGGGGGATGCCTCACTGAGTGGAGTGAGTGGAGTACTTGAAGTGAGAAAATCCAATAGCTAACTTGTAGATCGGCCGTGGATTTGACAGCCCGACGAAGTAGTAACATCGGCACCTCCCGGGGTACTTATTTCATGATCTTCATTTGCCGGATTAATTATCTTAGTACATGACGTGTCCGAAATCGACAATCTTGTACTCACTACCGGCATAACGTAGTTACAGCAGACCTTAAAATAAATGGGCCGGCCTGGGTGACCGAGGTGGCTAAGAGCGTGTACCGATTCAGCGCTTCGGTCCGAAGGGTCGCGGGTTCGAATCCCATCTTAAGCCTGGTTTGGTCCTTTGTTTTTCATGTATGTGTTCCTTGTCTTTCATGTATTTTCCCTGTATTTGTCCCTTGTCTTTCATGTCACGTTCTACTCACCCCACAGCAGATGAGCCCGCCAGAGTGTTGGTGTCTAGTATATGGTCGAATGAGTCCGAATGCAATCCGAATGAGTTCATTACGAATCTAATGAGAAGTTTAGTACTGTTTCTTTATAATAAGAGTTTTCTAGGGATTTTTTTGTCTCCCGGAATCCGTTGCATATTTCTTTATATGAAATGTCAATTATTAAAAGTAATTAGTTTACACTACTACGTAAGTATCTCATTGTTACCTTGAATACTGATTATTCTTGACATGACATTCTAAAAGAAGAAATATTACCGTTTTTTCAAAGTTCAATAACTGCTTATGTAAGAAAGTAGGCCGTATGCATTCTACGTGAAAGTTCATTAGCATAAAATTTTGCGGAGGTTCATTCAGAACGTTTGTCAAAATTTTCTTGCGTGAGGAACGGCATTCAGAGTTCTTTTCAGTCGTTAAACGATCATGTTTATATGTTAAGTTGGTACAGTAGTCATAAAGTTCGTAGAGAAAGTTAGGAACTGTTGGCGGTGCATCTTTGTCACGTACGTAATATATGTGCAATGTTTGACCTCTTGCGAAGACATTTTACCGAGAACTACTGTCGCGAAATATTTTTCTAACAGTTTATCGAAGCGAAGAAGCGTTTATTGTTTGTTTTAGACGTTTCACGAAAGTTTGATTTATGAACAGGTTCTATCTACTAACCACACAAAACACAATTTTTCTTTTAGTCGTGCATATTTTTAATCTGAAAGTCCCGATAGTGGCTTGTTAAAATAAATTTCAATTGTTTTATCTGAGTAAAAAGTTTATTTCGTGTGTCTCATACTACGTTCATACAACACCACCTCAACATACAAGGCCTGAGCAGTCATTCAAGATGGCCGCCTAAGAAGGCCATACAAATTGAAATGCAAAGTAAACTTGTGGTTATCAGATGAAACTATATAATTAATTACACTAAACAAATAAGAAGAAAAGAGGTCTACTTTCTCCAGCTGCAAGATTGTACATAAATATAAGTTATTTTTCAGGCGAAACAAGCTGCACAAACTTTCTCTTAATACTGTTATCATTTACAATGCACATTTACATGAAATCCTATCTGTTATAATCGCAATATACTTTTGTTTTCAAAATAGTTTGCAAATCCTTATTTTAAATGTATCTCATCCATCATGAGATATACAAAATTATCACTATCATTAAATTAATGTAAGTATTTGTTACATGTATACTTTAAAAAATTGTTTTCACTATGTTTCATTTGAGGTTCTAAACCAAATGAACACCATCACCTAATACACTAGGATGAGAAAATATTATGAACCCTAAATGTTTGAAATATAAGAATATGGATATGTGGTAAATAGCGTACAAGACAATGTGAAAAACTTTGAACTGTACTGATATGCACTTCTTTTCTTCATAAGAAGTTTTATTTGTTCCTGCGTAAAAACAACAGGTTTTCCAAATTGTGAATTTATGGTATCGATTTGAAGTAAGATGTCTAAATTAAAGCAAAAGTATCATAAGGACTGTTACTTCTATTTGTATTAAAACAAAAATTTAAGCTAATATTTTCTAATAATACCTTTTTTATTATTAAAAAGAAAATAAAAGAAAAATAATTCAAATTTGCTTCTTAGCTCATGGAAAGTACTGAAAGATATTTCATTTAATCTTGAACATTTTTTTTTTGCACTTTCTTCAATAGCAGCAAGCTGATACTCGTTTTCTAAACACAATTCTTATTTTCTTGAAGACTTTCTCTATAGGAAGTGTTTGGGTGACTCAAGTAAGTAGGACAATTAGGCAACAAAGAAGGCGTAGCTCTACGAGACAGTCGTGTATGTTTTAAAAGAAGACTGGTTTTTAGTCCATTATTACAATACAATACTGAATTCTTCTCAATTTCCCACGGGCGCAAATGCAATTCACCAAGCTAAAAGTGAACACTGAAATTATACCAACATATATAATAACAACTAATAATTGTATGCCACGCGAGTATACGAATAACCGTAACTAACATTATCCCAGTTGTAAGTTACTACAATAGATGCACAATCAGCATAAACTTACTGTAAAACTTAATGTATTCGGAATTTGCTAATTATCTAATGTTATTCTAACTTTTACGAAATTTACATGTTTATTTCCAAGTCAAGTATGATTCAGAAGTTCTACAAACTGCATATAAGCTTTCAAAAATTGCAACCATTAATACACCAAGAGCTCCATCTGTTCCCTTCCCACGTAACGGGAAAGTGCAGGCCGCGTGTATCCCCTGCCGTCATGAAATCAGGCGTCGCGTGTCCATCACCCACGCTGTCGTGCCATCGGGTCGCGCTCGCCGCCTTCGCTGCCCTTTCCGTCGTCCTGCGTCTGCCACACCTCCTATGTCCGATTTCAACTCTGCCGCAATCCCTATTTCCTCCTCCTAACCTCCCTCGCCTTCCAAGCTTCCCCATTCCCGCCCTTCTCCCCTTCTCATGCCTCACCCGCCTTCCCTCACCACTCCATCATCGCCCACCCGTCCCCTTCTTCCTCTTTTCCCCCGCCTTCGTGCCTTCTCGTCTTCATCCATCTCTCCGGCCTTCCCTTTCCGCGCTACCCTTCCTCGCCTCCGCGCCTTCTACTCCTCGCCTCCTCCCACTTCTCTTCCGCCTCCCCCTTCTTCCCCGCTTTCCTGCCTTTCCCTCCTTCCCATCACCCTCCCTTCCCCTTCTCCACCGCTTAGTCACCTCTACCAACTTCCCCATCTCCACCTTTCCCGTCTGCAGCGCCACCCTCGCGTGCCTCAGCCGCCAACGGCTTCCTCATCTCTGTGCGCTCCTCGTCACCTCCTCCCTCCCTCGCAAATCCCACTTGTCTTACCAATGCCGTTTCTATACCTCATTAAACCTCCCCTCGTCAGCCACCAACTCTCCACCTCTCCTCGTTGCTCGGCGCTTTCCCCGCACCTCCCCACCTCTCTCGCTTCACATCACGTATCCCATCCTACCCGATACTCTCTTACCCATTCCACCTCCGCCGTCTCCTTTTCTCCCATTGCACCAATTGGCCCACTGCCGACGTTCCTGTACGAGACCTCTGTATCCCACATCCCTCCGCCGCTCACGCTTCAGCCATCCCGCCCTCCACCTCCCTGACCCCTCATCCGCAGTCCCTCGTGCTACCACCGCAGCTCTCTCAGCCCCTGCCCCTACCTATTGCTCCTCTCGCCTCCTTCCTCTCAACCTCCGCCTCCGTGTCCTCTCATCCGCTGTCACTCTCGCTGCCGCTCCGTCTACGACGTCCTCTCGTCCGCCCACGCCTCCCACGACTGGGCGTCGTGGGCGACGACGTGGGCGTCGCCGCCGCCGCCGGTAATTAAATCCGTCGCCGCCACATTAGCGTGCGGTCGCCCGCGCGGGCGCCGCCGCACTCTGTGATTAGGCCCCGCGGCGCCCTGGGCGGTGACGACCCGCGCCGCCCCGCGCCGCCCCGCGCCGCCCCGCGCCGCCCCGCGCCGCCCCGCGCCGCCCCCCGGCCCGCGCCGCCCCGCGCCGCCCCGCGCCGCCCCGCGCCGCCCCGCGCCGCCCCGCGCCGCCCCGCGCCGCCCCGCGCCGCCCCGCGCCGCCCCGCGCCGCCCCGCGCCGCCCCGCGCCGCCCCGCGCCGCCCCGCGCCGCCCCGCGCCGCCCCGCGCCGCCCCGCGCCGAGCCTCAACATAGCGGTCGAAAGGGCAGAGGGAGGGAGGACGGAGACACGCGTTCGATACGCGACACACCGGGATTAGGCTCAGAGATCGTTATTTGTTTCAGTTATACACGATTTCTTATCCAATCGCATTTTTGTGCTATTTACCTACTTTTTTTGCTGTTGATTATAGAGATCGTTATTATATCCGATTTGATAACTGTCACTGCCAAAGTTAATACATTATCATTAGTCATGTGAGAGTACATTTAGAAAAAATGTGAAAATGTTAAAATCTGACCTTAATAGTTATTTTAGTAGTCAGCAGAACAAATGAGTAAATCGTAAGGTAAATGTTTTTCACTGAGCTTTTAGATTTTCGGATTGTGTGTTACATTAGGATCAATTAGGGATTTGGTTCGTGACAGTTTTGTAAACCAAGTTGTCGTCATGTCCGCCCGGAATATTAGAACGCAAGGTATGGGGAGTGCAGTCTCTGCTTCCACCGCTGGGAGCCAGGATCGATTCTCGGCCAATCCTTGCGGAATTCTGGCGAACAATGCGATATTTTCTCTTTCCACCACTACTCCATCAGAATTAATATCTTCAGTAAATAAATCAATCTATAAATAAATAAATAAGTAAATAAACAAGCAAATACGTAAATAAATACACAAATAAGTAAATAAATAAACAAATAAATAAATAATTAAATAAATAAATAAGTAAATAAATAAATAAATAAATAAGTAAACAGACAAACAAATAAATAAATAAACAAAATAATTTAATGTTATAAGCGAAACTGTTCCGGATCCCAGTGCGTGTCGGCCGCTCTTAAATCCCCGCTAGTGTTGGGCGGGGGCGGGAGCCTCGAGGACGCTCCGCGGGGCGGAGAAACCGCTGGCGGACGCTCGCACAATAGGGGACAGGGCAGGGTCACAGGTCGCCACCGCCCCCAGGCGCCCGCCCCGCCCCGTCCCGCCCCCGCCGCCCACGCAGCCTCAGGGGGAAAGTAGGGTGGCGGCGGTGACGCATCCGCGGGCGCGCGCCTGTGTGCGTGTGTGTAGAGGACCGCGCCACGCGAGGCGATTGTTTCGTGAGGCGTTGGACGGCGAGAGGTGAAGCTCGCTCGTAAATTATCCTGGCGGCGGCGACGGCGGCGGCCGGCCGTGTCAAGAAAGGACGTCGTGGGGAGAGTTGGCGGTGTCTAAGCCTGGGGCGGTGACGGTGGTGACGGCGCGGCGCTAGCGGCGGTGATACGGAGATGGTGACAGCGATGTCAAGAATGTAGGCGCGGAAGAAACCGATCTCGAATGTCTTGCACTTGCAACCGTATTTTTTATTTTCCAATTAATTCACAATTGCCCAGAAAATAATACTAGGTCTCTACTACTTACAGGCGAATGGCGGAGCAGTATCCTAAAAAACGGACCATGGAACGCGCGCGATGTTTCCTTCCTCTTCCTTGTTCACGCCTCATACATACACTTACACTAACATGCACTACACTAACACACATGCCGGGAGACCGATCGAGAACTTGGAACTTGTTCCGCCTGGGGCGATGCCCCGCTGGTGGGAAAATCCCAGTTAGGGGGAAACCCCACTAGCCGACGGTAGGTCGCCGCCGGATCTCGCCATCCAGCGGGGGAAGATCACCGCCATCGCCTGAGAAAAAACATGCACTACACTAACGGGATTAATGATCTAAGCTGTTGACGCGCCCGGAATCACTAATCAACCAACCAAAATCTACTACTTACCCTGTGGCACCATAGGTTGCCAGCAGAGGTGGTGATGGGAATGTGCTAGGGTAGGAGGGTGACGGTGACCGTGGTAGGGACGGCGGCGATGGCATTCTCTAGGACGTTGGTTGGCGGAGTTTGGTGAATAGCGGGACGGAGATGGAGACGTCCGTGGAGGAAGACACCAGTGGGATGTCGGGAGTGGTGACGGTACAAGATGTCGCGGAGGTAGGGGCGACGACGAAGGAGGCGAGAGAGAACGTCGCGTTGTTGCCTCGAGGCAGTTGTGCGCAGCCGGGAGTGGCCTCAAGGAGGTTTGTGGAACTCGCGGACTTCGTGGGACTTCCGGGCGGCTATATCTTAACAGTGGTTTACAATGTGCTGATTAATAGGAGAAGTCATAACGTCTAGCTATTTTTATTGGTTTCTAAGAAGAAAATATTTTAACAAACTGAAATCGATGTACATTAAATTTGATCTACCTTTTTCTTCTAGCGCATTGCTCGTCTGATGAAAAGAGGAAGGAATTTGAAAGAGGCAGAGGTAGAAATTTGAATGCACTAGTTTGGAATATGGTAACACTTTTCTTTATTTCTTTTTAAAAGTGTAGTTTTCAAATCATAAGTAAGGTAGTGTTAGTACAGAATGGCACAGACTTTCTCGTACTAAAGTTTCCTAATTGTCTTTGTGTGGTCAAGCTTTAGGGTCTTGTCCCCATCCTTTTGGCGGCTGCAATCTATAATAATTACCGTTAGATACCCATAAAGACTGATAAACACAAAAATAAGCCACAGCTTCGATTTTGACTAAAAATGCAAATATTTGATTACGTTGATTCGCAATTTCTCATATCTGATGTTAAGACCATTTCTCATTCTCAGTGCGTTACTCCATACCTCACAGTTAACGCCATACGACGAGGAACAAATCAGTTTATTTTTCGTGTGCCGTTTATGAACAGTTTTTTTTATTTGAGGAGCAAACATTCAAAAGGTTAAACAAACACTTTAGAAATTTGCAAAAATCGAGTTTTTCTGTTGTTTGTAACTAGGATTTTATTTCCAGACACGAAAGTAAGATGTCATACAATACATTAAGTAGTACTCTATTTGTTGAGTTAAAGACAGTGTTGAAAAGTGAAATATGTTAGCTACATATTTCATTTTTATTAGAAAAGAGTGAAGTGGACATATCACGTTTTGAATGTTTGCTCCTCATTTCAGGACCCCATTTTCAATTTAAAAAAAATCTGGAGTGGTGACTCGATACATCAACTGATGTCACTCTGACCGGGAGGTCCTAGGTTCGAGTCCTGATGGCGGCAGAATATTTTTTGACACTGGCTTTTCAGCTACGTCGAATTCAGTCGCTGTCTGGAGAGGTATTCTAGTGGCTGGCTGCTCTGATAGGTAGTTTTCCGTGGTTTCTCCGATCACCAGGCGAATGCCGGAACAGTACCCTAACAAACGGACCACGGACCGCGCGCGATCTTTCCTTCCTCTTCCTTGTCTTGTCCTCACCCCTTATACACACACCTACCATGATGCACTACTCTACCACACATATCGGGAGAGCGGTCGGGGAATTATAACTTGTCCCGGCTGGGGCGGTGCCCCGCTGGAGGGAGATACCTGGTTGAGGAAAACCCCCGTTAGCAGACGGTAGGTCGGCGCCGGATCTGCCCATCCAGCGGAGGAAGACCACCGCCACCTCCCGAGCAAAAACACGCATTACACTTACGGGACCAATAACCATGGTAGTTGACGCACCCGGAATCACTAACAAGCAATCAATCAATACCATTAAAACTTAGTCATCATCCACGTTTGAATAAATTTGTACTTACGACTGTTTACCTCTCAGACACGTAACGTTATTTTCTTTTAATCGTCAGAATTTTGCTAAGATAATATTTCCGTGCGGAGTAATTTCAAGGATGACAGCGGCGGCAGCGCGTTCACATAGCTAGCTGGCTGGCCGTTGCGTCGGACTGTGTGGGATCGCGTGGCCGGCCGCCACCACACACAACTCGTACTCCTTCCCTCCTCCGGCCGCTGAGCCTGCGCACAAGAGCGCCAAGCCTCACAGTGGTCGCAGTGTCTGTTTCACACGGTGTTATGGTGAATTCAACGACCTGTATCCGACATCGAACTCCAAAAAGTGGTGTTTCAAGGGATACGACATTTTACAGATCTTCAGAATTGTCGTAGAGTCCTTGCAAATTTTGATAAAGATGATTACAACCCAAATTCGGAATATAAGAAATTCAAATAAACTCTTGGTAGATGCACCACGATCATTATTATTCGCCTGTCGTTAAGAGCAGATTGGTTTCATATTCCGCCAGAGGTCAACAGCGGTGCAACAGTATTGGTATCTAATTGATTTGCTAGAGACCAATAGCAGTGCGTAAGATAAAAAATGTTAATCTAGTAGAATGTACTGTAAAATAAAATGAAAAAAATATAGTATTTTGTAAAAATTTGAACCAAGTACACTAAAAAATAATAATATTGAATATTTATATAAAATTGATCTTTTTCTATTTTAAAAGAATTGGACATGAAGCAAGCCTAAGCAACGACGGGTATTTTGCTAGTTTTCTATAATTGTTTTTAATAAAACGTTTCATGAATCGTACAATTTAGAAAAGCTAAATTACACGCGGTAAAATTTTATTAAAAACCTATCAAATCGATTATTAATGTCCTCTTTTCATCAACTAATTTTACACAAGGACCAAGCCGTATTTGGCAATGACGAGGAGAGGAATACAACCGATGAGAGAAAACGATCACGAAACTCAACAATAACTGCGTCATTTGTAAAATACTCAACTCTTTACAACCAGAAATAGGTTATATTGCTCAAAAGAGTATAAACTATATGAGCATCGAAGTGACGGAAGTAGATGGCTGTGGTTGGTCGAGGGAAGCATACTTCCAGAGAAGTACCAGAAGTACCCGTATTTGCATGTTGCTCCAGATCTTTGCTTGTAATGGTAACGCAAGGTGGGAGGTCGAAACAGTTAATACACACCTTCAGGGGGCGGACGTACACCAAACCTGGTACATACTGTACACGTCCCTAAAGGTGGAGGACCCCACGGGTTTACGAAAAACTTGACCGTGAACTCACTTGTTTTATGAAATGTTTTATAAATCGATTCATGAACATTTCATTAAAATCGTCTGATGTGAACTCAGCGTGCACCAGACATAACGCAAGATGCCTGATCTTCCATCCACCTTCACAAAATTAATAAATTATCATTCTTACTATTTCCGCTCTTCTTCTCGAACTGGATATCTAGTCTCAAGGTGATTGCATGTTGCCAAATGTAGAACTACATTGTCTTCAGTGGTTGTACTATTTTCCGTATTCTATGTATTTTATTAGCGAATCCATCTAATGAAGTTGGAAAGTACTGATTGAATAAAAATGTGTGCCAAAATGTGAATAAAATGTTAAGGATTCGACCTGATTGATAATTTATCGTACCATTTCTTGAACGACACTTAAAATATACATGTAAAATTATAGCCACCAAGGATTGAAATAGTAAGGTGTTTTCTACAGAAAGTTTTGAAAATATTTTCGAAACTTTTTCCCTTTTTATCTTCTTTCAAATCTATAAAGTTCTGTTATCCAATTAAAATAAACTGTCAAAATTTAAAAGGAACTATTAGTTTTCACCATCGACATAGTTATGATGTTAATCTGAAGTTTTTTTGTTCAAATTATACAGTAATGTCAATTATAATTCACTTCCAATTATACGGCGGTTTGATTTATCCAATTATTCGACTTAGGTACTTAATAATTACAATTATTAAAAAGTCATAAAGTCGGAGCTGTCTCTGACGAGGTCGTGATCAGCCGCTATCTGGAGATGAATTCTAGTGACCGGCTGCTCTAATTTGCAGTTTTAACTGGTTTCTTCGAACAATGCCAGGTGAATGTTTGGGCTATGGCAGGTGAATGCCCTAACAAGCGGGCCACAGACCCCGCGCGATCGTTCGTTCTTCATCCATGACTTTTCCTCACACCTTACACACACACACACACACACACACACACACACACACACACACACACACACACACACACACACACACACACACTTCACTACCACACATTTCGGAAGCTTAGAGCTTTCCTCGGCTTGGTCAGTGTTTACCGCTGGCTGAGATATCTGGAGGAAGAAAACCCCGCAAGCTGACGTCTTGATCTATGCCGGATCTCAGGTTCTTTTATTTTTTAAATTTATGTATTCTCATTCGACCTAAACATCTTTCGAGGGATTTCAGTTTTACATGCGACTTTTTTGGGATTTGGACATTCCTTGACAAATTGATATTAACATTCTCTGACTCATTTAAATAATTAGTTTTCTTACAGGTGTTGTTTAATTTTAATCTTGATTTTGGGTGATAAAGTGTTAGGATTGCCCTGTCGAGCAATAAGAAGGGAAAAGGAAATGATTGTGTATTATATTATTAATTTAAGCAGGTTTGAACATATCTTTGGGAAATTTGGATTTGATTTGACTTGGGATGTTTACTGTTCGGCCAAGATGGAATTTCAGAGTGTGGGGGGATGAAGGGACGGAAGAATAAAAATTATTTGCTACTTTTGTAGATGTTCTAGCACGCTATCGGTTTGGAGTTCACTGTGAGTTTGATGATTCGGTATAAATGAGCTTGAATTGATGTCACTTTCTAGTAGGGTAGCAACCGGGACCTTCCGCCAAAAAAACATTCACCTTACTAAAGATACTAATGACCGTAGCAGTTGTCGCGCCCGGAAAAACGAAATAACCGAATAATCGGAGCTCATTGTCATTAAAGAGAACAAAAATAACAATTCTTCCTAATAGCGATCTTTTACGATCCGTTTCGGGTGATGTGCCCCACTGCGCGTTCAGTGGGGCCCGGCATTGCGACAACGCAGCCCATGCGTGATGGATGGACGCCGGCGCGTCTTGCGTTTCTTGCGCGTGTTCGAGTTGGCGAAACAAGGCATTGTATTCCGCAATATTCATCCGGGAGAAAAATGCAATCAAGATTACCTTTGCGAATGACATACTTGCGCGTCGCCGTGTTCCGTAGCTGCGATGAATGACGATACATTTCTTTGTTGAAGACGATGGTAATTATAGATCGTACGTAATGTGTGTGTGTGTTTCTTTTGATTTTAGTATTTGAATCTAAAGTTGGCCCACTGATTTTTTTATGAACAACTGTCCGTAATTAACTCAGTCAAGAGACGGTCTGATCATCATGCAAAGTTACAGTTTCTCCGTAATAATTTTGGAACGCACAACTTCACTTTTAGTTTTTTCCCGACTTTACTAACTGCGACAATGTTTGTTTGGTTAGTGCAAAACTTGTAAGACAAATGCAACTTATGTAATGAGTAGTTAATAAAACAATATACTACAGTTTGTGTTTACACTGTGTACGCCCATTTTTTTAAATGATTTTTTTCATTTACTATTTTTTCATGAACGTCCCTCACGTCCCTCTTTTCTGTTTTACTTGCCTTACAAACTTAATATATTTCTTCTCTCGCTTTAGTTGGTTATTAAATATAGTATTTTATGAAACGATTGATTTTTTACACCAGGATGCAAAATCAAGTAGTATACCGAAAATATGTATGTTTAACATTATGATAAATGTTTAGAGGCAAATAATGGGCCTAATTTAGCCACGTATTGGCAGTGTTAAAATGAAAATGTTTTAAAAACTCTCTCATTTTGTTTCACTGACATTAAAAAATTCACTGAGATATATCGTACATTCATCATGCAATATTATAAATGGCTCTGCTTGACACATGGTTATTAAGTATCTCATTCTGATAAACTCTAGCGTAACGTCTGATACATTTGGAAGGAATGATTGTATCCAGCAACTTTCTGTTGCCAACTTTTTTAATGAATTTTTATTTTTTAACAACTTAGATGTAGCGAAGCTCACTACTCCTCACTGATAGTCAGTAACAATGCTTTCGTAATTTAGTGTTGAAAAGAAAACCGTCATTGATTCTATGCTAAATGAATGCTATTCTGAACTTAACGAATATTGCCCGAAGGTCTTGGAATCATGTTGATGCTTGTGGCTTTTTACGGGATTAAGCAACCTTTTCATTACATAAAATCTTCCATCACAGCAATTGACGATCAAGTTTATTAATTTCAAAAGAATTATGATTTAAAGGTGATACATGCTAGAAATGCCCTACATTTCAGAAACTTTACTGAAAATCGTGCTTTACGAGGGATGCGAAATCACAGCCTTGCTGTTCGCGCACTTGGGTGCACTTGCCCTACCCTGCGACAATGAGTCGGCTGTATAAAGTAAAAGTAATAGTAATATGGTGCAAAGGCATTACAAAACGCCGGTCGTATCGCCTCCTGAATTATTTCAGTTGTACCTTTTGCGGTTCTCACACGTATCTAATCTTTATAAATGAAGTCTCCAAAGAAAGATAATTTCACGGAGTCGTGAAGAACTATACTTTGACTTCAAAAATATGAAGTATTTATTTAAAAAAAAATGCATCTAAATATGCATATCAAATGCAACCCCCAGCACACGGCCGAATTTTTGAATCTATATCGTTAAATAACTCCTAAACGAAGCGTTTTAGGGCCTTGAAAACTAAAATATTGAGGTCAAAGGGCTCAAATAAACGTTCCTCATACCGTGATCTAAAGGATGAGATCTTCTTGAAGATTCTATTAATTATTTTCTGATTCGAGGCTTCTCGATTCTATCCCACCTGCTCAGAGCGTGTAGAATCTCCAACTGTATGTGAAATTAAACTAATTACTAAATATGCTACGCGACTGAATTACACAGGTGAACCTCTCTGCTCGGTAATATAGTTGAACAAGAATAGTTTGTATTGACGAAGTGTATTTTATTGTTATCAATTACAAGGAGACGTGCAGAACAAGTGACGGAGATTTAACAGGGTCTTGAAGAATAAGATATATTACAGACTTGATACGGAAATGCAAAAATAGGGAAGGGGGTGGGGTCTTCCCATGCGAGAGTTTTTGCACGAATACGCTAGTCAACAATTAATTCCATATTACTGATTACAAATTATGTCTCAAAAATAAATTTAAAAATTGTATTAATATTTCCTTACAGAATATTACCGGACAGCGGATCATAACGGTCCGAAATAATCACATATTATCTTTAAAATTTCGTGCTGCAAACTACTTTTCTAAGCGATGACATTTGCTTCACCAGAACTCTCCCTTATTTCTTACGAAATCTGATCCCGAAACTTCCAATTAAGATCCAGATTCCTTTCCCCATCTCCGTCTACGGTAACCTTCAGCCCGAACAAAAGTAACAGCTCTTCTCAGAAGAGGCTCTGCCCTGGAACAACTGCTCCGCTTCCTTTCTCCAAAAATACTACCGCGAGCATCTCTCGACGTGCTGGTCTTTTTGGGAGGCAGCGTGCGGAGTACTCTGCGGTTTGCTCGGACCACGTTCTACGAACGGGATGCCCGTCTCCGCAGTAACTTCCTTGATTTACGAGCTCGAGGCACATAAAGCGGGCGAGGTGGGTGGATGTGGAGGAGGAGGAGGAGGAGGAGGTGGAGGAGGAGGAGGATGAAGAAGCGAAGGTCGATCCGCAAGCTTCTGCGTTCGACGCGAGTGCACGCGCGAGGACGCCCCGTGAGGATATCGAGTTGTGATACCGTTTGCGGGCATTGCGTAAGGACATCGTGTGAAGATAGCGTGTGAGGAGAGCGTATCGGAATAGCGTATGAGGATAGCGTGTGATAAGAGCGTGGGTGGACAGCGTGTGAGGATAGCGTGTGAGGAGAGCGTGTGAGGATAGCGTGTCAGGATAGCGAGTAAGATAGCGTGTGAGGATAGATTGTGAGGATAGCATGTGAGGATAGCATGCTAGGATAGCATGTGAGGATAGCGTGTGTGCATATCGTGTGTAGATATCGTGTGTGAATACCGTGTGAAGATAGATTGTGAGGATAGCTTGTGAGGATACCGCATGGGGATACCGTGTGGTGATACCGTGTGAAGATACGATGTGCGGATCCCGCGTGAGGACATCGCGTGAGGATGCCACGTGAGGATACCCTGTGAAGACACTGCGTGAGGATGTTGCGTGATGATGCTAGCGAGTATATATCGGTGATCTGCATTCCTTGCGCGTGAAATTCTCTTCAAAAGTATTAACTAATTCACGTTGTAAATCAGATTCTGATAACTCATTTTGTTACTGCATTCTGCCGTGAGTACGAGTTCTACGTCCTAAAAGTACTGTTTGAAATACTTTACCGTCTTCAACAATGGAAAATAAATTTGATTTGAAAAATAAGCCCCATTGTTGAGTAATAATAAGTGTTTTCTATGAAAACGTTGGTTGCAAGTTATATTTGGATTTAAGCATACGTTCAGTTGACGTAAATCACCTTTTACGGTGTCATCCAATCGTGTGGTTGAATATCACTATAGTGACGTCACTGTAGTGACGTGTAAGACGTGTAAACACCAGATTGGATGACACCGTAACGATCTGAGAAATGGAGCTCTAAATAAATCAAAGTATCTACTAAGGAAGAACATTTAGTGTCCACCTCACGTTTCTAACTTTATAATTTTGTTGTGACAGTTACTAACTTCACAGTGAGAATTGAATCATAAAATTAATTCTATTTCTGACACTAAATGAGAAACTAGCGGTTTGAATAGCATTGATCTACCTTTTATGAAAATTTTAAATGTGTCTAGACACAAAATGACCCTCTCTTAGTCAATGCAGGGTTAAGTAAAGGCCAATGAATTATTTAATTTTTATTTCCAAGATATTTATAGACATTCGTATTTTTAATATTTTTATAATATTGACCACACTAGCATATTTCAATTCAGAAATTATGATATGTACTGCTCGTTACAATATTGTTTCTAAAAAATGATTATAAAACTTTGAGTCTGTCAAAATAAAAATCTATCTACAACATTTCTGTCAATAAAATAACCTTTATGTAGATATTGTGGTCCTTTGTCATCGAATGAATATGATGGAAGAAGCTTAAAGTCTGGAAGTAGATGAAGATCTCAATCAAGATTACTCAAATTTGAGAGCAATTCGGCATCTCGACGTATATAACATCGTCTAAAAATGATGTTTGGAGACGGAAAAATTTTGATTATTTTAAAGTATATACATACTTATGGTTTGTCTTGAAAGAATTGTAAATAAAAATTAATGAGTTGTAAACTGGTGCTCGTGTAAACACGGAGGAGGGATTACAATAGTCACATCTGAAACCTTTTGCTCTCAATCCTCTGTGCTTCTAATCAAGGCATAGAGAGATGGTTTCGTTTCATAATAGTCAATTATCGAGTCATAATTAACGTACTCTCGTACTTTTGATTACGAAAAAGTGTTTTGGAAGTTTTTAATAAATTTTATCTTGAAATTTGAATGCTTAGTTTGACAAGCAACTCGTATATTCTAGAGCGGGGCACGGTTAATTCCCCTAGAGCGAATCCAACAATTTTTCTCACTTAACTTACTAGTCATTAGTCTAAAAATATTAACTTTCTGTCGAAAAAATCAATTTTCCCGTGATATTTACATTTCGAATATTACTTCAGTGTATATGTCTTTGATTAGAAATTAATGATAAAAGACATGTGCATTATGAAATTTTATGTAATTCATAATTTACAATTGATTGTGTTTTTAAGCAATAGGGAACTCGCAAGTTAAAATACCGCCTTGTTTTAGAACTATCAGAAATGTACAATTCCAAGCGCCTTTGGAATAGCTAGGAAATTTCATTTAAAAATCAGTTCAGTTACACTCGCTGTATTGAAGATATAAATGTGTCAGTGAAGTTATCATACAGTAAAATAAATAATAAGAAATCGAAGTTACGTTCCACACGAAATAAGAAACATTACACTCGAATATTGTCCTTGTATCCTTGAGACACACACATTATTTTTCTTTTAACTTTAAGTGCGGATATAGGGATGGGATACGCTCTCCCTAGCTATCGTAACTCGTGGGGTTCCAAACATCAGTTGTGTGCCAGACCTTTTGAAATTAAGGTCATCGTGGTCAGCGGCCAGTAATCAGCTGATAATTCGGGAAGACTTTTGAACAAAAAATTTTCATACTTTTTTCAAAGAAAAGAAAAAATATAGCAATAATCTTTTTTATAATTTCTATTTTTCTGAAAATAATAACTAAATTACTCCTGGTTTTAGCATAAAAGGTATTAAGATATTTTTTTAATTCACGCGATTTAAGTGAACAAGGACTTATATTAGTTCTTCTTCCCTGATCTTCGGTAGATTTGAAAGTATTCGCTTTCTCTGTATTTTTTATAATTAGCCATTTATCCCTTCTAGAATAGAAAATGCATATGTTTACTGCTAGTGACATTTTAGACAATTTATTTATCAAAACTTCCAGCATTCCTTTCGCTCTGCTCACGTCCTTCTCAACCTCCACTACGATCTTCAGCAAATCCCACACTTCTACAGCCTTCACCTCGAGTGACCCCCTCGTCAGCCCGGACATGTACCACAATCCAGCAAACTAACGCGGATGCGTCCCCGTTATGTTTCCACTTGTCTGCTTCATGTGCCATTGATCTTCGGGAGTTCAACCGTACAATCCGCGACTGCCAGTCTCCAGTCTCTCTACCACCGCGCTCATTGCATTTCAAGGCTGCAGCCGATCCCACTCCTCCTCCTTCTCCTCCTCCACCACCTTCGCTGACGCTCCTTTTGCCGCCTTCAAATCATCCAGGTTGCCACCCCTTCTCTACACGCCCTCCCCCTCCCCCGTCTGTGAATAAGCGAGGTGCGAACGGCGCTTGATTTAATGGCGATGAGCGCCTGGATAAAACGGTGGTGAGGGCGATGTTGCAGAAGCAACATCGAAGGATTGGAATGAGGAAGAATTCGAGATTGTGGCGTTGGTATGTTGGGATGAGATATGATGTTCCTGTCATTAAAAATGTAGCATAATGTGATAAAAATTGTTTTTACTAGCGAACATTTCTATCCCATCCGATTATTATCCTGTACGTGGTAATTGGATAACCTGTGTGTATTAGTTTCTCGCTCCCCACCGTCGGTCTACCATTCGAGGCAAATGAGATGTCATTCGACGCGTTTCATTCAACTTGTGTGGACCTGATTATTTTTTCCTGAATCCTTGTAGAACACTGTAAGGGAGTTTTGGAAAAATTTATTGGACGGGTAAGGTGCTTTCAGAGGAGATCAATCAACGTATGTGATGTTAAACATCGTGGTTTTAATTTATAATATACGCGTATCATTACTATTAACCTTTATCTACCTGAATACTTTTGTAAAACAATAATTACTCGATTTTATAATTTTAAAAATGATATTAAAAATATATTTTTATATTATTTTTCTCAAAATTTTGAAATACACATAGTGTCACCTTTTAGAATGAGATGGGAAACAACGTGAAGTTCTAATTGAATCACTGTAATATTTAAGGTGAACGTTTGAACTATCTACAGCTGCATACAGCGTACTCATATTCCCACGCTTGCCAGATAAGAGTGCAACATAATAAAATACAGGAGGTCTCTTAGGACGTCACACAGAGTTTTTAACTGTTTTTGATGCAAAAAAGAAAAAAATAGAAGTAACGTTAATAGCTTTCATGATATGGAAGAAGGAGACTCATACACACAACTCGTTAAAGCTAATAGAGGAATCAGCTTTTTTATTGATGTTCCAGTTTAGTGTTGTACTAATGAAGCTTAAATATATTGTAGACGATTGTGAATGATGGTGACAAAGACACTCATGACCAATATAGGAATCGAATCCATAACTCATTCAATAAAGGTAGCAAAACGAAGAAATATTTAACATATCGTTTATCTTGGGTATTTTTTAAGGAAATAGGCTTACGTAATATAGTTAACTCAACTTTTCTGATTAATCAGAACGCGCTTAAAAGTACCTACGCAAAATTATTCCACGTACAATTTCTGGATGTGCTTCTTCCTTTCTTACCACAACTTTCTACGTAAAACTCTTGTCTCCCATCTTAGTAGTGTTGCCCATCTGATTCAATGTCGAGAAGGCGTAGCACCAGTCATTTCTCACCGCTGATAGATTTTTCTCGCCTTTTGGAAACACCTGACGATGCGAAAGTGGATTTTTTTAGAATTCGGAGAAAATCAAGTGCCAACTACGCGACGCATTGGCAAGCATGGCAACTTCTTTTAACCTTTAAACGTGAGGGAATGATAATTATTTTTCAGCCCTTTCTCTTGAGGAAACATGCTATAACTTCCTGATGAAGAGTTCTAAAATTCGTAAAAATATCTTCCATCATAATTTAAAATTCATTCATTCATTCACTATACTAAAACACAGTTTTTTGGAAGATATCACCGATTTTACTTGATGAGTTTTCGTAGATGATTGCTGAAAAAGAATCTGTACAATATTAACATCACATAAGCCGTCACTGGAGCAGGATTTTCGTAACTGAAAGTGGGTAAAAAAGTGCAATGGAATATGGTAATATTAGTTTATTTACGTATATCTTACACTTTTAAGTTATTTTGAACATTTAACTTGCGACACTGAAGCACCATGGCCCTGCCTCGGTTTGCACAGAAACACAAACTTGAATTAAATCGTTAACGAAATTATTCTTATGGCCGTGGTCCGGCACCTTACTCGTCAGCTGTGCGAAAACGTAAGGAAATGCTCCGGAGCTTTGGGATCTGACTTGTTCGAAGTCAAGAACAAATCTCTGTGAATCTAAATCCTGCCTGTCTAATAGTTGAATCGCTGATTCAATAGAATCTAACCCAGCTAAGTTATCCATTTGATGTCCTAAAGTCACGAGAGAGGAAAATGAATGTTCGCTAAATTTATTCGACATATTTTTCACTTTCCAATTAACAATGTTTGAAAATTTTAAAAGCCAATAAAATATTTTTATCTCCAACAAAAATATATTTGTGTCTCAAAACTGGAATCAGTGTATTCGAACTAGTATGTTTTTTTTAATTGGAGGCAATAATGAGTTGTTATTTAATCTGAAACACGTCAGAGGACAACCTGTTTTTTATTCTGCATAAAAGAAACGTAGTATAAAAATATTGGTCATGACTACGAAAATAGTAGTAACCGTAATTTTGACCTCTCATATACCTTTCTGCTTGTGTACCATAACATTTCACAACACTGTCATGTCAGAATCTTTGCTTATGTTAAGCCTAGATGCACTGTGAAAGAAGAAGTATATTAGATGAAGTAATGGTGTTCGTGAAAACGTGCCAAATTTATTTGTGTTGTGTAGGGGGACGTTTCTTGGTATCTAAAACATTTTTGTATTATTATTCTAGGTTTTCAATTATATTGATCAGGTGACGTGGTCACGAAGTATGCCAGATGTAATGTTTTGACATTTCACCGGAACGAGAATGAGAGTCACATGAAGGAAAGGAATGCATGTGTTTCTGATGCAAATATACGATTCATGTGCAAAATATCAGAAGTATTCATTTGGTGCCATGAGTATGTAAGTACATGTTTCATCACGCTGGAAATGTAGATACTCTCAAGTTAGTTGTCATTTTAACTTCATAGCGAACATTGTTCACATTACAATAACGAATACCTCTTTGCGGGTGTAGTAGATTAACTCAATCCCATAGAATTCTCGTTTTAACTCGATAGCCTGCATTGTGAACATTGAAGCAGTGAATTCTTCTGTAAGAGTGTGGCAGATTAACTCAATTTGCTATAGGTGGCGATGCACTAGGATGTTTTGCTTTTTCTTTTCCGATTAAGGCTTCTTTCCACTTGGTGATTCAGAAAAAGTGGCGTTATTATCCTTTCCTGAGCTTCAATTTTTCAAATTGATAACAGTGTTCCCCCTTCTAACTGTCCATACATAAAGAAATTGTAATTGGAGGATATGTTGCATTCATCATATTTTGTTGATCTTTCAAGAAAAAATATTCTCAAGAAGAGTTATTGTATTGATGACATGAGACTTGGGTATCAATACTCTGTGCGCCTCCAATCTCAATTCACTGTCCTTTTGAAACGATGAAATTGGGGGATGAAACGACTGGGAATGTGATGCCGGAAGTAAATGGTTCTGTTTCAATCTCGAAGCAAGAGAATAAGCGCGAATAAAAGTAAACCGTATGAAAACCGAGGAGAAAGAGTAGTGCAATCTAGATACGACAAACTTGAGTAAAGTCAGACAGAGTAAAATTGTGGAGATACAATATTTCATATATGAGAGGATGATTTTTCCGTATAAACGAGAGACACTTGTCGCACTTTCTAAGTACCAAAGATTTACTGGCGACATGAACCTTCAAATCAACATACAGTAGGTGAATCAGAATAAATCTACCAAATGACATGTGTGAACAGTAATAATCCTAGTTTATTGGTTTGCGCTACGCTTTGCGAATATTCAGCGGCAATATGGATATTTGAGTTCCGGTATGTTATCAATAACTCTTCATTAGGGATTTGCTCTTTAGTACTCAATAATTTTATTGATTAAAATAGTGAAAACAAATGCTTCAGCAACATTGGCGATGGTCAGGAAAGATGACAGCGTCAGGAAAGATGACAACTGTTGCGTCGTCTACGTTAACAATTGCGAAGATAAAGACGAAAACGGATGCAAGAATGACAGCGATAACGATGGCGACGACAGCCACAACTACAGTGACAGGATGGGGGTGGAGGTCGTTGACGACAACAACGATGATCCTATCGACGTCGACAACGGTAACGACCACAACAACGAGACAAATGATGTCGACACTCGCGTTGAAGGTGGCAAAAGACGATGATGACGATAGCAACTAAATATATAGCATAGATGGAGACATCGTCAACCACAACAGCGGCGACAATTGCAAACTCAATGATGGTGATGGCAATAACAGTGACAATGACAGAAAATCACCGCGACGACGATGACGACGATGATGATGATAACAATGAAGGCAATGTGGACGCCTACATCGACAGCAGTGACGGCAACAACGCCCGTGACGGTCACGGAGACTACGACGACATCGATGGCTTCGACCTAAAGACGACTCCGCACATTCGCCATTCGCCGAACAACGAGCTAGTACTCGCCCTATGCCGAGCAGCCGACGTATTCGGCGAGTGTTCGCTCCCTTTGATGTGTCCAAAAGACCGACGCACGGTGGGTAGGGCGAACACCGAATATTCGTTACTCAGCAAGTAGCAAGCAACTCATCCACATTGCCCGGGATTCGGCGAGCGGTTGCTCGCTGTTCGTCAAATAACGAATGTATGGAGTCCCCTTAAGATGGCGATTAAATGAGGAGGAAGACCGCGTCGAAATGATGACGTCAACAACAAGGACGGAGACATAGCCACAATTGCGGCGACAATAGCGAAGTCAATAATGTTTGTTACAACAACAACAGTGACAGTGACAGAAAAGAACGATGACGACAATGACAACGACAATGGCGGTAATGAGAACGGTGATATCAACAACGGTGACAGCAACAACGCCCGCGGCGGTCAAGAGGACTGCAACGACATGGACGACTTCGACCTAACAAGACGACTAAATGAGGACGACCGAAATGATGACGTCGACAATGATAAAGACGGAGACATCGTAAGCCACAATGGCGGCGACAATGGCGAAGTCAGTGATCACAATGACAATAACAGTGACGACAGAAAATAACGGTGACGGTAACGATGACGATGACGATGACGATGACAATGACGGCAATGCGGACGGTGACATCGACAACGGCGTCGGCAACAACGCCCGCCACGGTCACGAGGACTGCGGCGGCTAGTGCACTCACTCTTCGCCCGTCCCCGCCGGCAGATTTGTCTCCGGCGCGGCGCGGCGTGCACGCGCCTCGCCGCGGCAGACACGCCCCTCGCGCGTGCGCGTGTCCGTACGCGCGACGTGCCGCGCGGCGCCGAGTCTTCCTGGCTGGCAGCGGCGCAGGCCCCCGGCCCGGCCCGGCCCGTCCGCGGTGTCGCCGCGAGGGGGCGCGCGCGGGCTTTCTAGACGCACGTCGTGCTCACGCGCGGGCGGCTCTCACACGATGCTACTTTTTTGCGGAATGCGGGAAACCGGCTGAGGTGACTCAGGGCATCAGCTGGTGCCTCTGACGGGGAGGGGTTCGAGTCCCGACGGACGGGGGTACATCGAAGTCGGTGGTATAACGGTTAGCGTGCCGGATTGTTGTACCCATGTTTGCGGGTTCAAACCCGATGGAAGCCGTGTATTTTTAGGGGCGAAAAAATTCTTTGTACGCTTCCTTCGAAGGGGAAGTAAAGCCGGCTGTCTCATGTTTACTGCATGTGTTACTGCATGTAACTGCTTTTACCGCATGTAATGCTGCTTGCATTTACTGCATATGAAAGATCCTCAAGCCTAAAAGAAGCCTCGGCGCTAAACTCAAATCGCCTGTTTCGTCACCCCTTCTTTCTCCGCTAGATGGTGAAAGGATTGTTACGAAATTTGTGTGGTCAGTCGGAATTGCGGGCCTGATGACCCGAGTCTCGCCACGTAAAATAAGGCACCAACTAACGAACTAACGGTCGTAGTATTCGCGGCCCCAGTTACATAGGTCGAGTTCAGCTGCTATCTGGAGAAAAAAATTAACATTTGACTTATGTGATTGGTAGTTTTACGTGATTTCCCAGATAACAGCCGGAAGTCGGAGCAGTACTCTATCAAATGAACCCGGAACCGCCCGTGATCTGTCTTGCATCTTCATAGTCCTGTCCTTTCCCTTTACATACTCACACGTACATGCACTACACTGTCACCCATGTCGGGAGTCCAATCTGGAGCTCAGAGCTTGTTCCGGTTCCGGAAAAAACCTCATAAGCCGATGTGTATGTCGCCGCTGGATCTCATCATCCAACTTGGGGAAAACAGCCACCTCTCGAGACACCCGCAGTATTCCTACAGGATTAATGACCATAGAAGTTGATGTGCCCGGAAATACGAAATAACCTATCACTAATAATGGATTTCTGGGGAAAGCACGGTGCTGAGTTGCGAAAGAGGGTGCCGAGATCTACTTGCAATAGTCTCATTCACGATAATAGATACGATAAATTATCCGAAACCTGTGAAACATACTTGCATCAATAAAAGAATTTGAGAATTTTGATGAAAGAATTGTTGTCCCTTAAAATAAAGAAGAATTTTTTAAACCTGTAATATTTATAATGCCCGTTGAATAACAAGGTTTCCCAATATCTGTTGATTTTTCATATAATATTTCTATTCGGGAGCATTCTCCTATTCACCTGACAAGTGTTCGAATCTGAGGTTAAGGTGAAATTTTCTTTCTTAGAAAAATAGGTTGTGTAAGTTTAGTTTAAATTGAGAGAAAGTTGGAATGAGAGTAAAGTAAATTGTGGATTTGTAAACGTGTGTTTTGATACATACTTCTTACATAAGTCTTTCTTGCGTTAGGGCGTTGACACAATTAATGGTTTCGGAATTCTCTTTAAGATACAAATTAAATGGAAAACAAATCAAACTAACCGTTCGTAATGAACGCGAGAGATAACTAGTCTCTAGCGATGCCAACTAGGAAGGTTTGATTCATTCTGTATGCTTGGAATGTAAAGTCTTTTAGTCACTGTGTGAGCTCATGAAAGCGCTTGGCACGTGCAAGATATTCATCAGTACTTTCTCAATGTCTTCACTTCATCCTCTGGTACTTCCGCTTTATGCCATACTGAATCCATTCATATGTTGTTTGTAAGATAATTTCATTTATTTGCAGCTCATAGTACCGTCAGGTACATTTCTTACCACCGTAAAAGTAATATTTCCTTCCCTCTCCACGCAATTCGTATTTGTCGCATGAAAGGTTCGTTGCCTGGAGGTCAAATCAACATCACTTGTTTTCTGGAACTCAAAAATATCAGTAAATTCGGGCTGCCACTGGGGAAAATAATTCTCTTGTTCCGGATGAAACATACCCAATCCATTGTGCCTGCTAGTGTACTAGTTATTTTGATAATGAACATGAATCCTAAACAGTGAGACAGAAAATTGTAACCTTAGAAATATAAGCCACTCACGCTGACACATTTTGTCTGTGTAGAATTCTCTGCTTCATTCTAAAACACGACAATAACAATTGCGATTTTATAAGCCTTTTAATTTTTATTTTACATTTTGTTCACTTTGTTGATTTAATTGGTAACAGCAATGCACTCACTTTATATTAAAATCTCTCTGAGTATTAATTTGTCATTTTCTGGGATATATTTTTCATGCACACTTTCTAATTCCTGCTAAATTAATTAGAAGAGAAATCATTTGTATATTTAAATAAAATAAATACCATATGCATTATTTTCTACATTCTTTTATACGTTTCAAGATGTTTTGTTTCCGTTTCAAAAAGGTCATATTCTTTTTTAGGATGGCAGATTCTTGTGGAATATCAGGAAAAGGCTTTAACACTGAAAACTCACTACAACGAACTGGTGAGTATTGACTTTGGAACGTAGATTGTGGCTATGCTGTTCTGACGCATATAATTTTTATTATTGGACTCTTTCGTAACTCTTGGTGATCGTTTCAATTGTTATAAGATGTTTACAAAATTCGAAACCGTCGCCATGCTTAATCGCTTTGTAGAAACTCCGGCGTCTTCCTACAGACAGACCAGCTCATACATACGTTGAAATCGTGTAGAATCCGTTGATGTAGATAACACCAGTGCTTTCCGGAGCAACAGCGTGAATGTTGAACTAAGTCTGTAAAAAATGACTTGGCCAAATGTGTCCCCGCAGAAATAACGGCAAGTACAGAAAATGTTCAAAATTTACATTCCCTCTCCATTCCTCAAAGTCTTCAGATATTTTAACACAATCTTTAGGAAAGTGGTTGTAATATGTTGTGAAAT
Source organism: Teleogryllus occipitalis (assembly GCA_011170035.1). Classification (NCBI taxonomy): domain Eukaryota; kingdom Metazoa; phylum Arthropoda; class Insecta; order Orthoptera; family Gryllidae; genus Teleogryllus; species Teleogryllus occipitalis. Next base: position 26,499 of record BLKR01009422.1, on the reverse strand, counting down.
ACTCGTAGTATTAGTTTTTGTATACAATACTTTTTCCCTTTAATTATTTGCAATTGTGTTGGGGTCCATCTTTGACATCCCGTCCTTCCATTGGTGCACTCTGAGTCCTGGGATGGCATTGCTATGAGACTGTTCAGGTGAAACATTCTTTCTTGGTAAAAGCAAAGCGGATATACACGCTGTCTTTCCTTCATTGTTTAATTAGATGTAATGTGAGGCGCTCGAATGTAAATAATATGGTATAGTATTAAATGGCATTTCAAGTTTGGCTAAGAAGGGCGCAGTTTTAAAAGACAGGGCTATACATGTCTACGCGTACGAGCAAATTATCTCTGTTATTTTTTACCTCATACTTAAAATCACTTTGAGTAGAGAGTAAGTTTCTCTCCCTCTTAAAGGGGAGTAATATTGACTTTTGTGTTTTATTAAGATTTCATTTGTTTAAGATATCATTAGTAATCGGAACACGTACATAACAAACGCACTTACATAGCAAACTCTTACCCTTCCCCATCTCGCATCGCGCTTTCCCGCCTGCGGAAGAACGAGCGACCCTATGAAGCGTGCCTCACGTTCAGTGTTAAACACTTTAGACCATGTAGGGGATCGAAGATTTTGTGAATGGAAATGAGGCGGGAAACGGCATATAACAAAGTTACACAAATGCATTTTTGAATATTGCACCCCTGATTGGTAGCCTGATTGATCACCAATGCAGGATAAGTGACTTGCTTATTACAAGTGCTACAAAGTTGATTTAAAATCATTAAAATAATAATAATAATAATAATAATAATAATAATAATAATAATAATAATAATAATAATAATAATTTTAATCGTACTGATTATAATGATTATAATGTTAGTCATTATAAATTGCTTATATGTAACTTTGTTATATTCCATTTTCCACGACATGACCATTGATGTGACCATCTTCGACTTTCCAAGAAGTTTGTAACATTTAGTCTGCGTCATCCTGTAGAGCTCAGTTGTGTCAACCTGGCCAATGCAGTTGCACCGCCCGCGGACCGAAGCTCCGGGGCAGGGCAGAGCAAGGCAAGGCGTCTCGGAGGCCGCGGGCCGGAACCCCTGCGCGAAAGCAAGCGCTAGCGCATGCGCACGCGCGCGCATGGGCGCCATCCATCACGCAGCGGCGATCTGCACCGCGCAGCCTGCGCTCAATAAAACAGATCCCGTTGGGCAGCTCGGCGCCGCGCGCATGGTGGAAAGTTCAACGGGCGAGGCGGCGCACACTGGGAAAAGCAGGCAGGAAGTGTGATATCATGGTGCGCCTGATACGGCAATTTTGTTTTCTTGATAGGGGTAGTTGTTCACTCTCGAAGTTCACTTGAGCACTAGTGTCCTAGGATGTGCTGTTTTAAAAGCTGATGGCATTTGTCGAACATTTTTCGACTTGGGATTCCATCTACTTTTTTGTCACTGTCTGCGGTTAACTTCAATTTCTTCAAAATTCATTAAATTTCTTAGAGAAGAGAATAATTCTATGCGCTGCTCGATTGGAGGAGCATTGTGCACCATGTACTCTTTTTAGAGTACATACAAGCTATATGTCATTCTGTTTTATTAAAAACGATATTATATTTTGAATTAGTGCTGAACATTGTTCACTTATCTCAAATAAAGTAACTTTTATTCTAAATCGGATAAAAATTACCAAATCATTTTCGAAAATAATCTGCTCTGATCACATGGATCACAATAGTACTAAAATATTGAAGCTTACATAATAAAATATTCGTGAAATAAGTAATGAGAAATACACAAGGAGCGTAGGAATTTGAACCAGGGTTAAATGTTGCTATCGGCTATGAAAATAGATTGAGATTCATTGTACTACAATGTCATTTCTTCGATTAGGAGCAATGTCATTGGTCCACTGGCATTGCTCCAAATCACATGACAAAGTGCGAGGATATTGTTTACATTAGCAAGGCTGAGAAAATCATGTCACTTCAGTCTGCAAAAGTGATAACTTGAACTATTGTTGCACGTGATACCATTTATTCAAGAAGTTACAGAAGTTAATTGTAATTCCCCACTCAAAAGAACATTACTAAACTACTAATTTAATTTCAACACTAAACTTCTGAATCTGAGAAGCCTCAGCAAATCTATAAAGAAGAAAAAAATTAATTCTCGAATACTTCGATATTTGGGTGTACTGATTTAATTCCAAGATTGCAAGAGAGATGACAGTATAAAGAATATAGAGGTTGTGGATAACTTCGAAACGTCAACAGTCGAACGCAAGTAAACATAGTTTAATTTATTGTATCCTCGATTACATTTGCTTGGAAATGCGTTGTACAAAGTGGTGAATGTATTGCAAAAAAAATATCTGAACGATTATGACTGAAGACTCATTAAATATAAATTAATTAACATAATGTCATAGTACACTGACTGATCGTCGTTCGTTTGGGTTCTTTGTCGTTCGCTTATAGACGTGCAGAGACACGTGCAAGGTCTAATCGTATTACGGATGGAAAAGATGAGTAATGATGATGATGATGAACTAAATAGCTAATAATGACAAAAGAAAGAATGGATAAGGATGGAACAAAACTAATTGATTGATTGATATTTCCTCGCGCGACAAATGCTATGATCATTAATCCCGGTGGTACTGTGAATGTTATATTCCGAGAAGTATGGGTGATCATTCCCTCCTAGGACATGAGATTCATCACCGACCTAAACCTCGGCTTGAGGAGTTTCCCCTCCAGATAGCTCCACCAGATGGACACCGTCTCCGTGCAGTGCTCCGGCATTTGCTTGGTGTTGATCAGAGAAACCACGCAAAACAACCGATCAGTGGAGCCGACCACTAGAATCCTCCTCCAGACAGCTGCTGAATTTATCACAGCTACCCTGCCCCAGCTGCCGGGTACAATAGCCGCAACTATTGCCCTGAGCTTACTCACTCGGTGAACGACGATGGAGTGAGGGGCAGGAGAACGAGTTAATTCTAAGAAAAAATCTTTCTAAAGCCAGTTTTGTTTTTGTTTTCCACAAATTCCGCATGGATCAACCGGGATTGGAACGCCGGTGTCAGGACAAGGAATGAGGCCGCGCTGTGGCGGCTAGGCGTGGCCGGTGCATGGTCGGAGGGCGGGAAGCGGATTCAAGGAAGGCCTCGCGTCTCCCGAGACGTGAGTTACGCAGTTGCACGCCCCGCGAGCGAGCGGGCGGGCGGGCAGGCGAGCCACGTTGGAGCCGGCGCGCGTCGCTCCGAGTAAAATATGCTCTAATGACGTTTGTGGGTTCGATTCCATCTCGGCCAGAGAGAGCATCCCATGCACGCTCTGCGCTGCACGATTGTTGCTCGCTGCGCCCAGGTCAGACACGCCCCCTTCCCCGCCCCGCCCCCCACTGCCCCTCACGGCTCCACACCACACCACACCACACCACAAACGCACCAAACATCACACCACAAGAACACACACACCACACTACACTACACAACATCACATCACATCACACCACACCACACCACACCACTCTACACCGTACACATCACATCACACCACACCACATCACACCACACTACACACATCACATCACACCACACTACACACATCACACCACACTACACACATCACACCACACTACACACATCACACCACACTACACACATCACACCACACTACACACATCACACCACACTACACACATCACACCACACTACACGTACACTACACCACATTACTCACCGCCTCCCGCTCCCCCCCACCGCTGTACCGTAAATTAGACCCTGAACCGTAAACTTGACATTGGTAACTCATACATAAAATTGTAAACTATTGGATTTTAAGAATGAAAAATTATTAGTTAAAATTAGTGGCAATGTTAAATATTACCCTGCTTGTTCGTTGAATTATACTTGTTTTCAGATGATTTTTAAAAGGTGTCGAAGAGTCAGAATATATTATTGCCTTCAGCCATCTTTTATGATTTTCCAGCTTAATATTATCTTCAATTAAATTAAAATTAATCCTCAATTGCTGTCCCGATACTGCGCAAAAACACCATAAATTGAGCTCTAACGTGATCGAACTCAAAACTACAACGAAGCACACGAGTAGGTTAAGAATGTTTATTTGGAAACTTGTTGGAAATAAATTAACACTTACAGTACAACCTCGAATTATGCTCTAAATTCCATATTTGATGTACTATCTACCGTAGAGAATACTATTCCATTAAGAATGTATGACTACCAAAACTGTTTCACATTGCTTCAAATCCAAGATTTCTAAAATTGCACACCACATTATTCATTTAGTAACAGTTTAAATTTTTGAGAGACTTCTTGAAGCTTTGAAAAGTACGTGTAAAGGTAATAGTGACGTAACTTTAATTGTACAACAAGGATGTATTTATTTACTGTTAATAAATTCTTTAAATTAAAAAAGAGAGCTTTATGGAACCTCTTGTGGCAGAACGATAGAGACATAATGGAACAGAAAAATGCAAGAATTTTTGACGAACCATAATACAGAGTACATCGAAAATGAAACTCGTGACACATTAGGAAAATCGAAATCGGGTATTAAAGTATGAAACATCTTTTCTAAACTATGTTCTAGCGTAACGTGTGCTAAAAGTTGCATAAACGCTTGCAGTTTTCCTTGTGCCATCATCTGCAAAACTCTATATTTTTCGTGTTAGATGTGTTTGATGACTGTTGGATAATTCACTTTCTAGCACACTGTTCTGATGCTGTCTTGTAAATGTATAAGCGGCATTTTATATTACCCCACTGATATATAACGTCTAAATGTATAATATATTTTATATGTAGAAAGAGAGGGGATGCCAAGAATTCCATTCCTTACCACACGCCGAACAGTCATTCACATGTCCCCCAGATCGTGAAGCGAGCCATCTCGTTCGAGCAGTTCCGCGATAAGGCTTGTTCTAATACATATCAGAAATCCTTTGTACCGAGACAGATGGCTCAGGGCATCAATTGATGTCCCTGCCGTGCCTGTGACCGGGGGGTCGTAGATTTGAGTCCCGACGGTGGCAGAATTTTCGAAACTAGCTTGAAACCTAGGCCGAATACAGTCACTGTCTGGAGGAGAATTCTAGCGGTCGGCTGCCCTTATCGGTAGTTTTCCGTGAGTTCTCCGGTCAACGCCAGGCGAATGCCGGAGCAGTACCCTAACGCGGTCCACGAACGCGCGCGTTCTTTCCTTTCTCTTCCTTGTTCTATACTCACCCCTTACATACACACATACCCTAACATGCACTACACTACCACATATTCCAGGAGACCGATCGGGAGCTTAGAGCTTGTCCCGGCAGGAGCGGTGCCCCGCTGGTCAAAGAGTCCTGGTTAGGGGGAAACCCCACTAGCCGACGGTAGGTCGGCGCCGGATCTCGCCATTCAGGGGAGGAGAAGATCACCGCCATCTCCCGACCAAACAGCCAACCAATCACAAGGTGAAAATGGGAAATTTTAGCTGCATTCGCAACTATGATACATTATACTAAATAACACTTAATAGTTTCTTCTCTCTCCTTTCGTATTCGTTAGATAAGTGGGCAATAATAGCGACAGGAGACAATATTTAATGTTATACGGTATTTGGATTACCATTTTTGCAAATATGACTAATGACAGAAAACTTTTTTTCAAAATTTTTGAATAGAATTTACATTATTTCCTTTTACACGCACACATACACTATAATGCACTACACTACCACATATTCCGGGAGACCGATCTGGAGCTTAGGGCTTGTCCCGGCAGGAGCGGTGCCCCGCTGCTGGTGGGAAAGTCCTGGTTGGGGGAAAAACCCGCTAGCCGACGGTAAGTCGGCATCGGATCTCGCCATCCAGCAGGGGAAGACCATCGCCACTCCCTGAGGAAAAAACATACACTACACTTACAGGACTAATCACCTTAGCAGTGGATCTTAACAATCAATCAGAAATAACTAACAATCAACCAATCACAAATCCTTAGTACCATTTACATTTATATGCCATTGACTTAATAAGTGGGCAGTCCAACTACGTTGCGGTATTTCCACATGTTCTCTCATCTCCCCTCGCAGCGCGACTACTGTTTCTGAACGCGCCCCACCTTTCGTGCACCTGCGCAAGCACTACGCTCATTGCCAACAGCGGTCCGGACCGCCTCTTTCACGGCTCGGGTCGTCTTTATTGATGCATCGTTTACGAAAGGCCACGCCGCTAACGGGCCCCTGCCCGCTCTCCGCCCAGAATGTATTGGCATTCCCCACGTCAGTAGAGGCCCCGTCATGTCGGGGCCCGTCGCCGGCAACTCCCCTTTTGGCTTTCGTATTTCTGTTCGCTGGATCACGATATTTTCGTGCCAATCCCGAAGTGCTACTGAATTTCCTCGTTCTGTCTGTGAATGTTTTATCGCCCGATCACTCTCCAAAGCGCATGTGCAAGATTTACATGTGACACGTTTCTGATGGACGTCTGACGAATTCACGTTGTGAATCCTAAAAACATTTTTGTATAAATTACTTCCTTAAGAGCTAAAACAAAAATTTTAAGGCGACAAAAATTTCAAGGTGGCATTTAATATTATATTAAAGAGGTTTTGTAAATTATAAGTACATTCACATGTATAAAGAGCCTTTGCTATTTTGCGTGTACTTTACTCTGAATTCTTCATTTCAACAACGAAAAACAAACTTCATACCTTTAAGTTGATCGTATGAAAAATTCACGCGTGTTTCTTAGTTCAACATAACACCGTTTAGAGACATGTCATAACTATTTAGAGAAACGTAACATAAGTACTATTTAGAGAAATGGTCAATTTTCACAAGAAACAAAAAATGTATGTATTTAAAAACTTAACGAACTTAACATATTTCAGTCTTTTTCTAATATCACTAACATGTAAGGAATTTCGATTCCGACATTGAAATCTCTTCCCATATTTTCCTCCATAGTTCGCTCCAATTGCAACCTGTAATTGAACATAGCAAAAGAGTTTCTGAGGGTAATGTATCTGGAAGTGGTTTGTCTTCCATACACATTACTCTCACATTACCCTTACATATTTTGGTATTTTTTCTCTGAGTACTTCATTACAAAAAGAAAAACTATTCACTTATACGCACGATTCATACATAGTATTCGTACACCTTTTCCCTGGGCAATCACAATATTTTCTGGAAAGCTAAATTTTGACTTAAAATCTTTCGTTATATAACATTTTAGAAGAATGAAAATAGACAATTTGCTAACAAGCAAACTATTTTCTGTCGATTGGTTGTAACATTGAGAGTATTTATGTTGATTACATTTCTGGTACATCTTTCCTCTTATAGTTCATTATACTTGCTGAAGAGGACGCCCATCGCTCGAAACTACATATAATGCAATCTTATACAGAAATTGCTACAGTTAAAAGGAATTCAAGTATTTAATTAAAAATTTGTTACTTGCGTACCATGTAAAATACTTGTCACATTAAATTACATGCTCATAAACATTCTTTGGAGGTTCTCAGCTCTCGTTACTGCTTCAAGAACATTTAAGATTATTGCTATTTTATTGACTTTAAAAGTTATTTAAACGTTAGTTTAGCAGGACTGCTCTTAAATGCTGTGATCGTGGAAACTGTATTACTACAAATAACAAGTTATGTCAATATTACGCACAAGTTAACGTAAGTAGTAATGTAATATTAATATAATATGTATTAAATATCTAATTTCAGATAAATGTGTGCTGAATTGTTGATCTTATTGTGAGATCTAGTATTGTCACAAGTATTCTGAAACATTTTTACGAGAAATTATGAAATCGAAAGAGTTAATAGAATTCTTAAATTCTCGTATTTTGTTACTAAGTACCGATGAATATATAATAAGAACTTAATCAAAAAATATGTAAATAGAGTAAATGACTCTTTTGTCTACGTAAGACTTTACATTATATAATTTTTCTACGTCCAAATTATTCAAATAATTAAAAATATGTTTAAAAAATGTACCTGCTTCAACAATTATCAGAAATTTAATTACGCAGTGCAGCTTGTTTATTCAGTATGAAATTTCATTTCTTCACAACTCCTCTTGAAATGCGTAAATTTGGTGAAACAGAAATTACACTATTCTTTCGGTTTATCAGGTGTCAGAGTATTGTACCAACATTGAAGAGAAATCCAAAAATACGAGCAAAAGGAAAAATAACTCTGTCGGAAAATAAAATTGTTCATGTCAGAAATTTATTAACAAACAAACCAACGTGTTTTTAAGGTTAAGATTTTTACTCGCGAAGTGAATAAAACTCAATCTTTTTCCTTAATTTTCTACAATTCAGCTGTAATAAATTTATAGGTAGTCGTGTTAAATTATATAATTTTATGGCGAACGTTATGTTTACGCTTTAAACAATCAAAATTGTAAGATATCAGAAACTTCATTGAAGAGCAAAAAGAAAAACGAGTTCTTTGTAAGTGTTGAAGGTACTAAAAAACTTGAAATTCTAGACTGAACGAAAATAAAATCTTATTTCGTATTCAAACGGCTCCACGATTAGACTGCTAGATCTACACTGCCTGATACAAACCATAAGTATTAGAATAGAAATACATCCTGCCCGCCCACCAAATGAATTCAGGAAATGTTAAAGCTTATAGTGAATATGATTTATAGGGAAAGTTTAAGTTTTATGTAGTATGTAGGTTAAAATGGAGAGATTGATAACTACCCTTTCTTTACAGAATTACTGCAACACGTTTCACACGTTTAACTACAACACAGTTCCTAGCCACTGAGATTAAGTATACAAATATTAACAAAATGTATATTCTTATAGTAATAATATAAACGTTTCTTTATGTTGACACAATAATCAACCTTTATTGTTCAACAATTGTAATCAAGTTTAGTAATAATATTACAACCTTCACAAATTGGATATAAATGCAAGAAACAACGAACAAGAACGTCGGTGAACGTCTTCATTCAACTTCTTGTCTTGGACTTGTCTAGAAGCGTATATACTCGACTCCGCATGATGTCTGTTGGCCAGCTGATCTTTGTCCTCAATGCAGTCGCTAGTAGTCACAGTCTACTGGTGAAGTCAAATAGGGCGTCTGTCTTTTTGTGGATTACTTTTCTCGTTTGTGTAGTCACTAGACTAGTGGTGAAGCCAACATAAGCATCTGCCTTGTACCTGACAATTGCTGTTGTCAATGCTATCAGTAATGTAGTGGGTGAGTCATATGTAGGCGAATGTCATTCAGTTGGTCACTGCTGAACACTGCGCTAGTCTAGTGGCGGAGATAAATTGGGCGATTAACTGATCCCCGCTGTATTCAATGCATTCGCTAGACTTGTTGAATGAAATAGTGAGTCAGCCATCTAGCTGGCGATTGCTCTAGTCGTTCAGTTGTTGTGAAGCTGTCGGCTTCATTATTGATTGATTAGTCTGTTCCAGGGCACGTCAACATCTATGCTTATAAGTCTCGCATGTCATGTACCCTAGCGGGATAGCGGCGTTCTTCCTTTCTAAATTGTGAGTTCTAATATTAACCAACGCAGTGGCTTGGGGGATTTTCCTCTTTCAGGTATCTCCGCCATCGAGGTACTGCCCTGCTGTGACACGCTCTAAGAACCCGACTAACCTTTTGATATGAGTGGAAGTGTAGTGCATGTAAGTATGTGTGATACAAGAGAAGAGGAAAAGGGTGAGGGAGGAAAGATCGGTCGTGGTCCGTTTGTTAAGCCCGCTTGTTAAACTACGACATTGATCTGGAAGACCAACGATCGGAGAAACAGCGGAAAATCACCAGTCAGGCAATCAATCGCTAGAATTATACGCTAGACAATGACTTGGCTCCTTAGCTGGACAGAAATGGTAAACGAAATGTGCCCCCAAAAAGCATCTTTGAATACAGAAAAGTGTATCCTATTTTAATACTGTATACGTGGTCTTGGCGTCCCATCGTTTATTTTTGTTTCTTTTTTCTGGGTGCTACCTGCGTCAATATCAGCATGTTTGCTTTAAGAAAGCGACTATTAAAGAAAATATCAGTTGAAAAGAAGAATATATAGTAACTAAGAAAAGTGGAATATTTCACAATAAATTTAAAGGTGTTTTGTTCTTCCGTGACTCCATTTTCAAAACAATCCATTCGGACAGTGTAAACGAATTCATCGCTATGCTAATAGGTTCTAACGGAAGAATAATAAATAGTTGGGCAGATTTTTAAGTACAGTAAATAGACTTTCGTAGGAGATACAATCTTAAATTATAACTTTTGCATTCACGATGTATTCCAGCAAAATTATTACAACGTAAGAGTTGGTTAATGATTAACTCGATATAGTAGAAAACGAACTGTGGAGTTTAGGAGAAATAATATTTCTCGGAGATTCTGGAAAGATTAAATTGGAATTCATTTTTTAAATCCATCGACAAGAATGTGGCACAAATAATGATGGCGACAGAACTGTAAAGCTTTTTACGAATGGTAAAAGTAGACTTAACAAGAATTGATGTTCACTATGTTAAAATATTTTTTACAGTTCTCTTTGAGTTGGCCTAGAGATCACAGTTAATACTTTTCCTTTTGGTGTTTTTATTAAGAAATATTACATCTAAATGTGGCTTTGGGTGAATTAGATGGGTTAGGGTTCCTTAGTTTATTAGGTTCCGTAATTATTAGGGTTCCGTAGATGTCCGCCCATTCTGTGCAGACGCCAGGAAATGAGAGAGACATAGTGGTGCAAATTGCGAGTAGAGCACGCAAGAAAGTATACGTGAGAAGAAACACACGAAACAAATTCTGTGAGAGATCAGGGAATCATTTTCAAATTAAATGGTTATTAGGAAGGAATAGAATAGGAAGGAATAGGAAAAGAATTATATAGAAGGAATAGGCTTCTTGAGGCACCCAGCCAGTTGTCTCCTGCATGAATTATTCTTCATCTAAAGGAGATGTAGATTAGGAATTTTGCAGCCAGATTGTATTAATTCATTACCAACACAACAAACGAGTTCTTAAAAGTCTTTTACAAATTATATTTTTCATTTTAAATTCTAAAACTGCATAAACTACCATCGTTCTTTCCCAACAGGTTCCAACTTGCTAGTTTGGACCCACTATCTACTACGAGACAGTGCGAATAGCATATAGAACGATGGACAAAAATCTGAACATATTATTCACGTATATTTTACCCCAATAATGGTCCATAATAAGCACTGTCATTTTAACCCACCTACGGAACAAAAATAGAAGAGGCGTCTACTGAATTCGATCCAGTTTTGTAGGCAGTGTCGAAAATTCTCCTCCGTCTGGAGTCAAACACAAGGCCCGTTCAGAAACACTACATTAACGACAGTTGTTGCTCTGAACCACCTCATCCGGTTCGGTGGAGTCCAATTGGTTCCCACATAACCAACCGCTTTATCCTCTCCCACAGCCCGCACTAACGAAACTCATAACAGGAGCAGCACGGGCCACTTCATCGGCGGCAGGCGCTGCGTGCGGGGCGCGCAGACGGGCGCAGCCGGGCGCAGACGGGCGCACGTCGTGGCGGCGCAGTAGCCCGGGCGTAATGAGCTTCTGCGCCCGGCGTATCGGGTTTCGCCAAACGGCCTGCGCGGGGCTCCGGCGCAGCACGACTGCACGCGCAGATACGCGCACGTCCGCAGGCAGCTGCCGCCGCGGGCCGCGGGTTACTCCGCGCAGGCCGCTGATGATTGGCCGTGGCACACGTGTGATGGGGGTTTATTAAATATCGCGTATCCGAAGCCGGTCGGTGGGAAGTTAACAGGTAATAACCGTTTAAGCTGCACATGCGGGTTTCGAAAAGGGTTATAAAGAGAGTGCAGACAAGAAAAAACAACAACAAATGGCTGACTAACCGAACGGGAAAAAAATTCGGTTCAGGTTTAGTAACAAAGAGTTTTTTCGAAAAAAATGTAAGGTTGAAGTCATTATTATGAGCACATGAGCGCACGTTTGTAGACAAACGGCCTCTATATTAATACGATCTCGGACAATAAAATGACAGCTATCCAACATACATACACACTATTCTAGTACTCTCGCACTATTGAAATTATTGCCATTAATGTAAGTAGTATTATTCAGTATGATTTGTAATGCAAAGAGAAGAGCGATTGCTAACTGACAATTGTTTGAAACAAAATAATTTTAAACAATGGTTGTAACGGCATAGTAACGGCATAGTAAAACGGCATAGTAAAATATTTAATGAAATGCAGTAAACAGACGTGCAATAATTTATTACATAGTTATGTTGATTTATTACAAATTTGGACAAGTAATCGGCTGGAATTCTCGCCAATCAATAATATTCTTGGAGATGATTTTCTTCAATTGCCAATTTTTAAATTTCACACGAATTACTTCTTAGAAGAAAATGTTTTACCTTGCTATTATTCTTGAATTATTTTGAAGGAAAACGGTTTCAATCTGAGGATAATTGTTCATTTCATAGCTAAACACAAACTTGTGTTCTTGTAAAGGACCTTCACATACTTTTTTTAATTTTATTTATTAAGCGAGTATTTTACAGTTTTTATGACCGTTTGTCGGATTCTACACGTCAATGGTTTGTATTCCGCCAAGCATCTTCTTCTATTCTTACTCGACTTCATTGTCGAGTTGATGACGGACTTCCAAGATTTCCTTGGCCTTCCTCGTTTTCTTCTTTCGAAAGGGATCCTTCAAAGACAATTTTTGGTATTCTGTCAGCATGTATTCTCATTAGATGGCCATAGCATTGGAGTAGTTTGGATTTTACATTTTCGATTACTTATCTATCTTCATTATCTGTCTCCAAAAATTTATTTCCATAGGATTTTACCGAGAGTTTATTGCATCTCTTTTAACCCAAATTTCAGATCCGTATGTCGCACAACTCTCCACCATTGTCGTGTATATTTTTCTCTTAGTTTGGTTTCTAATATTATTGTTCCATAACATATTACGAAGTCTGCTAGAATTGCCTTTCCTTAATTCTTTTGTAATGTCCTTATCATCAGACCAGCGAACTAAGAGTCACTCCAAGGTATTTAAATTATTTTACTACTCGAAGTATACCTATTTCTGTTTCTAGATCATTCCCAGATTTCCCCACAACCATTTATCTTGATTTTTCATTATTTATTTCGAGTCCCCATTTGTTATGTTTCTATTAATTTCTTTAACATGTATTCCATATCGTCATGATCATCAGCCAAAAGTATTTGGTCATCAGCAAAAAGGAAATTGTAAATCTTCTCGTTTCACACGTTCATTTTACAGAATTTTACAATAGAGAATTTTTACTTGAAAAAATAAAGTAAATAACCTGGCCTTTATTCTTCACATTTATTATTTTTGAAGACGTTTCCTATTGTGAGGCATGTATCTGTGGACTTCATTGCTCCATAATAGTCACCTTATCAAGTGTAAATCTCTCCTATAGTTACGCATTTAGAAGGAATTGGTTAATTAATAAATACAAAACACTAGTGTCCAGAATATTTTTGATGTTTGAATTAATGTGTTTAAATTACTTTGAATGGGCTCTTCTATCTTTTGGTCAATCAATTTGGTCGTTTTTACGTAGTCACTGAAAATATATTAGTTTTCTTAAATGATTTTTTTTAGATTCGTTCTGGGAAAAATGTTGCCCACACTGAGTTTGGGCAATATACCATCTTGAAAAATGATGACTAATGGCATTTATTTGTAATAAAAGTATCTCAAAAACAATTAGCAGAAAGAAAAATGATTCTTTCTTTTAAAAAACATGTCAATTCCAAAAATATATTACTGAAACGTAGTTTCAACAAATAAACATGAAGATTATTTAAGAATTATAATAATGTAACCAGGCTTTAAATTTTCTAGACGCCGTTTTAACTAACTCAGAAATGAACACTGTTGAAATGAATCGACTATGTTCTTTATTGGTGTGTCTTGACTGTTCCTCACGGAGCGGTCTTGATTCCTTCGGTAGCGAGTAATAGGCCCCTCGAAGAATACGGCATGCTTGGACAGAGGTATTTCGGGATAATAGTGGCCACTGCAGTTACCTTTGGGTTCGAATCTCGTTGGTTGCGATTTGCGATACTAGCTAGAGAGCTAGGTAGATTTCAAACGCTGTCTGGAGAATTCTAGCGTATGGTTGCTCTGATAAGTAGTTTTTAGTGGTTTCTTCGATCATGCAGGCGAATTTCAGAGTAGTACGTCAACAAACGGTCTAAGGACCGCGCGCAATCTTTTCTTGTTCTTCCTTGTCTTATTGTTACCCCTTACTTACACACACATTCACATACATGCACTACACTACCACACATGTCCGCAGACCAGTCGAAAGCTTAGACATTGTCTGGGGTGGTGCCTAGCTTGTGGGAAATACCTGGATGGGGAAAACCCTGCAAGCCGACATGTAGGACGACGCGGAATCTTACCATCCATTGGGAAGAACACCGCCATTTCCCGTTATAAAACGTGCATTACCCTCACGGGAGTAATGACCATATCAATTGATTCTCTCATTAACACCAGGCGAATGCCGGAACAACCCTGACAAACGGGCTACGGATCTCGCACGATCTTTCCCTCTTCTTTCTTGTCCTATCCTCACCCCTTGCACTCACAAACACTCACCCACACTTACACTAACATGCACTACACTACCACATATTCCGGGAGACCGGTCGGGAACTTTAGAACTTGTCCCGGCAGGGGCGGTGCCCCGCTGGTGGGAGATACTTGGTTGAGGAAAACCCCGCTAGTCGACGGTAGGTCGGCGCCGGATCTCGCCATCCAGTGGGAGATCACCGCCACCTCCCAATATACAACTACGGGACTAATGACCTCAGTAGTTGACGCGCCAGGAATCACTAACAATCAATCAATTAATCAATCGACTCTCAATTTGCTCGAAAAAACGAAATAATCAATCAATCAATCAATCACTGTGCATACACGGTGACTCCTGATTCCTCCGGCAGCGCATCGGAGGCGCCTCGACGCCAAACGCACGCGCGGCACGTGCGCGCCAGAAACGGGCGGTCACCCAAAGGGGCAAAGCAGCGCCGCCTGGCGCCGCGCGCGTCATTTATCTACTTGCGAGGGGGCGACGCGACGCCACTCGGCCGCGCGCGCCGCGTTCGTCAAGCGCCCGAGCGCCCCCGGCTCTGCGCCGCCAGAGCCTATGCACTCCCCAATCGAACTGTGGATTGATTCATTGATTAGTAGTCAATCCAGGCGCGTCACCTGCTAAGGTCATTGGAGCCGTGAGCGTATTCAATGTGTTTTTCTTCGCGATGTGGCGGTGATCGTCCCCCACTGGATGGAGATATCAGACGCCAACCTGCCGTCGGCTAGCGGGGTTATCCCTAACCAGGTATCTCCCACCAGCGCGGCAACGCCCCAGCCAGGACGAGCTCCAATCTCTGGACCGGTCTCCTGACATGTGTGATAAATAGTGTATGTTAGTGTTAGTGTGTGTAAAGGGGATAGGATAAGGAAGAGGTAGGAAACATCGTGCGCGGTCCGTTGCCCGTTTGTTAAGGTACTGCTTCGGCATGCGCCTCATGTTGATCGGAGAAACCACGGTAAACTACCGATCAGAGCAGCCTGCCGCTAGAATTCTCCTCCAGACAACGACCTCTCCATTGGAACTCTGGACAAATCTGCAGGATGAATTGGTGGGGGCGCTCGTGTTGCCAAGTTCATACCCCTCGCCTCATGTCCTACTTTACTTCTTACGCAGCGCCGTCATCTCTTTCGGAAAACACAACATCGCATCTCGTTAAGTTTCTTATAACTCGATGTCATAGTTCACGACATTTTTAATGTAATATACACAAAAAATATGACTATTATAATTTGAGGAATCGATTCAATTTGTAACCACAATTACATATTGTGATCACCTAAAAATGTCCAAACTGTCTCACCAGAACTTTATACAATTGCCTTAATCTATGATGCTCAGTTTCATTACGTTTAAACCATAACCATGCAGTCTATGCATTTTATTTTAGTTTATCTTCTAGACATCATTACATACGAGTTTTTTGTCTCTTGCGTACTGCTTCAAATATTCAAGTCCAGTCTCATTTTCAGTAATCGAAGTATACTGGAATGAGGAAATATACTTGCCAGCAATTAATTATTTGTGATTTTATTTTATTTGTGGAAGAAATTCTTTTTGGAATTAAATAATTTTTTGTGCCACATTATAAAGAACTAAAATAATTCGCAAAAAGGTTTTACTTCTCAGAATTTTGAAATTTAAGTTGTTTGTTTGGTCATTACAAAAGACTAACGCCCGAAAGACATTATTTCGAATGAGATGGTGAAATCAGATGACTTTGTTAACGTGCTTAATTTCGAATACTTCCTAGGGAAATAATATTAATGTCAAGTAAATGTTTATTTTACAAAATATGAAATAACCTCACCTCAGGCATTAATCATTCATAACGTACCAAGACTTGATGCAAATTTCATGTGAATTTCAGTGTGTCTGGCAGGGGCATTAAATCGCACGATATGTCTATATCAACAACAGTTAAGACTTTCCAGTTCCATTACAAGCAACAGCTGTTCCAAGACATGCAAGAGCAACAGCGCTGTCACAGCGTAAGCTTTACACCATTCACTGCGGCGCGGCGCGGTTTGCTGACTTACGTTCCTCTGGCACGAGACGCCGTGCTGGCTGTATTTGGCGTTATGGTTGTCGTTCGACGGTTTCGCAGCTCGCGCGCTGTGCCACGCCACGCCACGCCATGACATTCAACGCCGCGTTGCTCAGTGGTTCGAAATCAGCCGAAAGGCGCGTAAAGCTAAGTAATTGAAATTAAAATAAGTTTAAAAAGTTTGAAAAATTAAAAAAAAATTGGTAGTCCACACGGTGTGTGGATTACATGAAGCGGTCTGATTTACTTCCATTCTAATGAAATGCGCCAGAGATAATTATTCAAATTTTACGAATTGAAATTGCAATACGATACTTCGAAATATCTTAGGACGTTCTGGTGTGACATGCCATGCGAGTTTTATTTGGTGATGTGCTGTTGATCAGTGGTTTCGCAGTTCACGCGCTGTACCATGTCACACCACGCCACGTTACATTACATAACGTCACGACTCGTCATGTCACTTCATTCACGACACGTCACGAAATGGACCGACAAGACACGCCTTGACGTTCAACGACGTATTGCTCAGAGGTTCGAAATCAGACGAGAGCTGCACGCAAGTAAGTAAATGAAATTTAATTAAGTTAAAAATGCATTTAAAAAGTCTGAAAAATTCTTTAAAAAATTGCAAAGGCTCGTAGCCGATCCGGTGGCCGAGATCGCTAAGGCAGAAGTGTCGCAGCGATCTCGGACCGAAGGAACGCTGGTTTCAGTCCCAACTCGGTCATGGTTGTATTTGTGTTCGTCCTTTCACCCCTTATCATCACCATTTCGTTTCATCTTCATAGTTACCATACCGTTAACTACAACAGTGGTCACTAATGACTTAGATGTTAAAGCGACCTTAAATAACAAAAAACAAACAAACAACCAAGGCCCGTAGTATGTGTAGGGCATAAAACAATTGACTTTACTTCCCATCTAAAAAAAGGCTGATGAAATAATTTTTAAAAGTATAGGAATTGAAATATCAGTTGAAATTTTGGAACATAATACTTCAAAACGTCTCACGTCCCTCGAGCACAAGATGGCCACGTCAGTTAGGTTGAGCCCTTGATATCCTTCTTCCTTGGTATTCTTCGTGTCCCGGAATGGCGTTTCTATGCGTCTGCTGAATACCTCGTGCCGGCGCACTGTTCGTCGTCCGCCCCACGGAGCCGCTCGCAGCCGCGCGACGTCGCTCATAACTCGGGGGGCCGTGGGCGATTTTATTGTGGCTGCCAACCGCCGAGGGTCGCCGTTGCGCCAGGCTCTTTCGCGACCGCCAGCGCCACCCAGCGGCAGGCGCGACGACCTGCTTGGGAAGGAACGGGGGGGGGCGCTTTGGTCTATGCCAGGGGTTTCCAACCTTTTTAATGCTTCTCCCCTTCTAAAACAATGATTTGCTTAATCGACCAGTTCGGTTTTTTTTCTGTAATATAGAGCATACGCAAATAATTGAACATAACTGACTTAGAGCTAACTATTACACTAATTGGAACAAGGTTGGGAAACATTATTAGATTTTTAAAAATTTTCTTGAACTATTACTGTTATTAAACTTACAAATATAAACAAGTTTTCAAAAATGAAATCATAGATTATAATTGGGCTCAAGTTTTATTCTACTAATGTGATATATGAAAAATTACAAAATCTGAGGGAATTTGCTATGTATTGTTATGTATTTTGAACATTTACATAAATAAAAATAATAACAAAATTCATAAATATTATTGTAATCAATGGGATCTTCATATGATCCATGGCAATGAGTCGTCGATTAATATTTGAATATCAACCCCCAATCGAGCCTTTGATTTTCATCGACCCTCTTTAAAATATAGTCCACCCCCGGGGGTTCGATTCCGACCTGTTTGCGAACCCCTGGTCTATGCGTTTCAAAACATACGCTTTCGCCTTAGCGTTCTTGCTGACAACAGTCCAGTACTACGGTTGCAAGAATTCTCAAGCAGTTACTTCAATATTTGAATTTATACAATGAATTGCCACTCGTTCAGAGAAAATTTGCAGAGAGCAAAAAATAAGTGGAATCCGTGGGCATTCCTTCATAGGGGAGTAGCGCAAAAATCTTGAGAGAATCGTGCAATTAAAATCGAGATTTTTTGTGATCAGTGACAATAGGGAAGTTGTTGTGTACTAAATGAAGAAATTGCAAATTGTACTCCAAATAGCTTCCACACGATTCCAAATCTCGACTGACTTGACTTTTTTTTAATATTTCTCCCGCCAGTAACCCTGGCGAGGCGGGAATTTATTCAATGTTAGGGAATACATTGTTCTCCAGCATTGCTGCTTTTGGGGCTTGAAGGAGGGCATTATCTTAAAAATACTATCTTACAATTAACTAAATCTAAATTTTACTTGACTGAAACTTGACTAAATCTAAATCTGACTTGAAGTGCGCCGCGCCCCGCTTATATAGTCAAGCGGTAGAGGGGCGGGCGCTGTTGTTCACTCCTAGGCAAAGGAAGGGTTGTCGTGCTGTAGGCTACTTTTGGCGAGTGATCAGGGCGGTAGGCGGCGCGGCCCTGGGGCTCGTAGCGGCGTTTGGTGCTACTCCGGGCCTAAGGCGCCGTGGTGGTTCGTTGCATCGCCGTGCGGATGTCATAGATGTCACATACTATCTTCGAAAACTTGTGAAGCAAAACACCGATAGAACGTTAGCTGGTTTGTGGTTTTCTTACAAAATTGAAAAATTTCTATCATTGTTATTTTGTGGAAAAAAGGTTTTTAATTTGTGCCGTGTTGTTTATTTCGTGACTAATAACCAAGTGTTTTACTCCCTACGTCGGCTGTCGTGTGACGCACGTTATTTTTTTCAAAACTGTTTTCTAATCATATTATCATTAATATTGTCTTGTCAGCTTAATTTGTCATTCTGGTTGTGGTTCAAAAATGTATTACAATTCTACAGAAATCTTAAAACATAAAAATTGAAATTTTTGTGATTGTTATATTTCGAATACATGGTGAAATTTCAATCACATTTTGCTCGAATACTTATGAGCGCCGTAGAAAAGAATTGTAGGATATTTGCAATTACTGTGAAATTTCTAGAACACTAATTTATTAAATTTTACTTCCTACTTAGACCATGGGTTCGACATACAAAACATTACTCCTTACTTGTTGCATGTGGACGTGTAATTCTATACAGAATCACGATTCCTGGAAGTTCTATTGATTGAAATCAATTATTAGATTGACAGCAACTACTATAAGTTATCAGACTTTTACAACAACAACAATTTCACATTTATTCTTATAATCTATACATTACAATTCTATTAATTTTCTGTGAATTACTTTTCACTATATAACATTGAAACACCGTATGAGTTTGACAATTGTTCGTAAGATTACTGAAGTATCTTGATCGCTGACTTCTCGGCTGACTAGCATAATGTTTTCCGTGGAATCCTTGGTGTACGAATTTTCGCGTCCTGTCCCAAAATAAAAAAAAATGTTCCAGAATGTTCTCAACGATTTGCTCAACGATTATTAGGACTCAACGGTCTCAACGATTATTAGGACTATATATTCCCACAAATCTGTGTTTTGTATGAAACACCTACTCGCAACTGGCTATATTCAGCTACTTATTAAAAAAAATATACATACACAGAGCTACCCTAATATGCATCTGCTCTAAATATGGAGAATATTTAATTCATACTTCGAACTATTACATTAATAAAATTCCCACTTACAATTTAATATTACAATTTACACAAGACCAAGCTCTCAAACCTCAAACTAAACATAACGTCCCTGCTCACAATCATTTTCATAATACCCAGCCTATGCTGAAAATACGATCGTACCTCATCAACCGCTTACGTGTGTTCTCTATAATAATTTTCTAGAAAACCATCCCTTGCGTCTTCCTAAAAAGATCACGGCCATCCAATGCCCGCTTCAGACCTTCTGCATATGATGTGTTGGGGACCGTGTCCATTTACACAGTGTAATGACACCAAGCATGGAATATCAAGCTTTGTTGATCCGTTGTCCTAACAACGCTTATTCTTTGACTTCCGAGTCTGTGAAGAATGCTGTTATTATTAAAACTAAACCGAGGGTTCTAGTCTTATCACATTACCCTCAAATGTTTTTTCTTACAAAATTATGTTGGGTGCAACCCGCAATGCACGTGTGTTAAGGAATTGCGGAACACCAGTGGGACGGGCAGAACATGTCGGGGTAGGGCCAGGAGATGCAGGAAGGGTCGGCCCGGTGGCCGAGATCACTAAGGCAGTAGCGTCGTAGTGATCTCAGACCGAAGGGTCGCCGGTTCGAGTCCTGCCTCGGACATGGTTGTATTTGTGTTGGTCCTTTCACCCCTTAACATCACCATTTCGTTTCACCTTCATAGTTACCATAACGTTAATGGCAATAGCGGTCGCTAGTGACCTAGATGTTAATGCGACCTTAAAAAACCAAAAAAGATACAGGAAGAAGCACGTTGGGGCGGACAGGAATGGGGAGGAGCACGGTGATGAACAGTGGGAGAGGAACGGGTGACTTGGCGGAGGGGTATGGTGCGGGCGAAGCCGGGAGGGGGGCGCGGTGAAGCTGTAAATGAAAAACACTACCTTACAGAGAAGATAGAATTCATTTCTTGTTGGTTGTGACAAATAAATACTCGGGTAACCCAAGGTTACACCAGATGTTATTGCATAATCAGAATTTAAAGCACAATATTATCTCGAAAATGTTAAGCAATCTGTCTTATTACAAAATAAAATGTACATATTTTGACATTATTATATAACTATTCGCCATACGTAACAACACAATAATATTGTTATAACAAACCTGTTTTATGTAAAACTACAAAATATAAACCTTTTCGTGCATAAGATCCAGCATCTTCTTCACACAAGCACGAGCAAAAAGGAAATGGTGCAAGTAACATCATACAAAGTATCATTGATGTCAATACTATCGTCTTAATCAACATCATCCCGTGTTGGAAGGATTCAGAAATAGAAAGTCGAATGATAGAAGCAGGTCGCCAGCAACCTGCAGCACACATGAGCAGCCATTCACTCGGGGACAAGAGCGCGCTCTTGCGCAGCCTGTCGCAGCACGTGCCCCTCGTGCGCTGGCAAGGCCGCGGTCGCAGCGATCGCCCTTAATTATGCCACGGAGCGTCGCCGCGCAGTGCGCTACAATGGGGTGAAACGCGCCCATAGGGATTTCGTATGTGATTCTTGTTAAAATACCGCGTACAAAATATTGTGGCGAGTTGTAGATATTTAAAATTGGGTTTCAATTAATGCGGTAAGTGTTTGCAAAATACTCCAGCGAAAAATAACAACTCATTGATCATAGCATAAGCCCTTATTTGAATAATAATATGCTCCATAATTCCCCATAATTGAATACAGCCCTCTTTTCAAAAATAACATTTTTAATTTCTTTTCTATAATTTACAAATTTTAGCGGCTGAGGTGACTTAGAGCATCAACTGTTGCATTTGCAGTAAATCTGACTAGGAGGCCCTAGAATTTGAATTGATGGTGGCGGATTTTCGCCACCAACTACATACCTGTGAGTCGAATTCAGTCGCTCTCGGGATGAGAATTCTAGCAGCCGGTTGCTCTTTCCGCCGATTTTCCGTGGTTTCTCCGAACAATACCAGGCGAATGCTGGAGCAGTATCCTAACAAATGGGCCAGGACTGCGTGAAATATTTCTCTTCTCTTCTTCGCCCTATCCTTACGCATATTTATGCTTATGTGCACTACACCACCACTCATGTCGGAAAACCACTTGAAGGCTTACAGCTGCTGGCTCCCGGTTGTGGTGGTGCCCCGCTGGCAGAGATACCTGGAGGATGAAACCCCACAATCTGATGTCCAGGTCGGCGTCGGTTCTCAATATCCAGCGGGAAAAGTACACTGCCTTCACCTCCAGTAATAAAACCATGAACTACACTTACGGAAGTAACGTCTAGACCAGTTGGCGCGTGAGGAGACGCAAAAACATGACGTTTCAGAGATTTCAAATTTCCGACATTCTCGCTCGAGAATATAAGTGATTGTTCAGATTCCTATTTTTGTTCAAATTCTCATAAATATTTTTGAAATATTCTTTTATTGTTACCTTGGAATAAACACATGAAAGTATAAGAATAATAGTAATAATGGAAGTACTACTTTCGATGTGATGAGCTCTATGCGGTATTTAATTTTGAATAAATTGCGTTTAATAAAAAAAATGAGTTCCCTGAGGGAGAGGCTATGACTTCCGTGGTCCAACACGGTGCGTTTCTCTCAGGACCAGTCTGAAGCGATTCTGATCCGGAGGTTTTAGGGTTCGAGAGCAAACTGTGTGCATTTTCGACAATAGCTAAATAAGAAGGTCGAATTCAGTCACTGTATGACGGAGATTTCTAGGACTCGGCCATTCTAATTGGTAATATTCCGTGGTTTCTCCGATCACCACCAGGCAAATGTTGGAGTAGTTCTCTAACAAAAAAACGACAGACCCGGCGCATCTTCCCTTCCCCTTTCGTATCCAAGCCCCTCCCCTTACAGACGTATTCTTATATGTACTACATTGCTACACATGTCAGGAGCTTAGAACTTGTTCGTACTTTCGATGGCGCCTGGAGGAGGGTGATTCTGGAGGAGGAAATAACAAAAAAAAATCCGACTTGTAGGTCGGTGCCGGATCTCACCCTCCAGCAGAAGAGGAACACCGTCACCTCCCGCGAAGAAAAACATTCACTTTACTATCACTACACTATGACCACAAGTGTTCTCGGTTCCCGGAAACATCAATTTAAGTCCGTGACCCACCTCCGCTAGTGGCCCACTGTGCGGCTCTATTGTGGCGGCTGCGACTGAGGTCACGGCGATCGGCCCACTCGTTGCGCTGCCCTCCAGCCCCGGGCGCTGCGTCGCCCTGCTGCATCTCCTCTGCGGCCTTGGCTCTGTTGGTCACCACGCACAAGTACAGCGTGTCCCAGAATAAAGGCTACACAATCCCTAGGGCTTGTGGTGGGGTCGAAAATGAGAACTTTTGGCAATGTATGTATAGTAGGCAATTTCATAAAATGGCATTGCACGTGTGACATACTCTCCAGATTTTCAGGCAATTTCTTGTGTTCGCGTTCTGTCGCAAGCAAGATGGTACACGGTATACACTGCATAACTTACCTGGATGGAAAAGATCGTGGTCACGAGGGACATGAAAGCAGTTGAATAATGCTACATGTTTTCTTATGGAGGGAATTATGGGGGGGGGGAAATATGAATAGATAAACGAAGTCAAGTTGTCATCTAGTTAATTAATGAATAATTATACCTGAGTCAATAAAATTAAGTAAAAATTAAATGTATGTATGTACCACGGAAGTTAATTTGTTCTGATGATCTCAGGAGATAAAAGCCCTCGGACCAAAGGTCACTGGGACATTTTGTCGCCGGTAGATCATTAGAACCCTTGTGACGCTCTTAGCGCATAAATATTACTCACGACCATTATTTTTGTGCTGTTTCAAATATCGTACCAATACTATCAGTGATTTGCCACATTATAAAATGTAAAATCTTATTGTCTTTTAGACATTTATAAGATCTATTTCAAACCGAGATAACAGTGGATTCCGGCTTGATGAAAGTTTTGTAATATGTAGAGGAACGTCTTTGCTTATATTTTCAACAACTTTCAAGAAATAGAGAAAAGACACAACTTCAATTCCTCCGAATATCCCTTTCCCAATGTCTTTATTACCTCTATTATATTTTCTATTGCAAAAATTACTCTCTTTAGGTTCAACAACATTTTTTTCACCTCTAAAGGTAAACACTTTCACTCTGGAAACACACTTCCCTCAAAAAATGATCCAATCTGTCACAGTTGTAGCATCAATACATAGAGCATTCATAATGCCCTTTGATCGTGGAACCCACAAATACATCGTTAATAATTTGAATCATGCTTAATTTGTTATAACTCAACCCAGAACCATTTCGTACAGAAACAGAACCAACATGTGCAATTAGGTTTTTCTCATACAGTATCATGTACCTGTATATGGCCACAAGATTTTTGACAGCTCATTACAAAGATCCTATTATTAATTTATACACATATATACAGAACTTGTCTGGAAATTACAGAGTGCACATTATTAATTATGTTTTTTTTTCTACTGTACAAGAAAAAAATTTCAACATGCTTTTATGAATACATATGTAAAAAAAATAAACAATACTAACAGTTCGCATTGGACGATCTCATGTAAAATAAACTGCCACGCATATAACTATTTACTTGTACTTGATTTATGGCTTTAAGCCGATAAAAACAACTACTCACGAAAGATAATATTTATTTTCAGTAATTGTTTCAATATAATTTGTAGCAATATTATCTATGATGAACTATTGCATCTATTACACGTTATAATTCTTCTACACGCTAGTCATGATATCACAAGAACAGTTCTGTTCTCTCGGTTCATTTGTTTCGCATTTGGAGGAGGGGGTAACGATAAATGCGGCGGAGGGATATCGTCGAGGTAACGGTTGGGTGGCGGTGGCATTGTGACATTGGGGTGACGGTAGGATGGTGAGGACGACGGCGGGGTGCATTAGCAGGGGTGACAGGAAATTTGACGGTGGGAGCGAGGGGCTATGGTGGCGAAAACGGCGAGGTCGGAAGTCAAGTGACGCCGGTTGATGGCGACAGAGACCATGATAGGGTTGAGGGCGAGGATACGTAAGGGTGACGAAAGGTCGAAGACTGTGACGACCGGGTGGGACGGCAGGGCAGAAGGCGGGGCCGATTCAAGTGGTGGCGGTGCGGGCGATGGCAAGGATGGAAGCAGGGTAACGTCCGAACAATGTTGGGGAAATAGTGGGATGTCAGCGGGATGACAGTGAGGTGAAAGTGGAAGGACAGCGGAGTGATCGACCGGGAGAGGTGGCTCAGGGCATCAAGTGATGTCACTGCAGTATCTCTCACTAGGAAGTCCTAGGTTCGAGTCTCGACGATAGCAGGATTTTCGTTACTAGCTAGATAACTAAATTGAGGTAAATCGCAGGCTGGAGGAGAATTTTTGCAGCCGGCTGTTTGATCGGTAGTTTTCCGTGGTTTCTATCATCAATACCAAGCGAATGCTGGAGCAATTCCCTTACAAACGGGCCACGGACCGCGCGCGCTCTTTCCCTTCCTCTTCCTTTTCCTATCATCACCCCTTCCTTACACATACTTATACTAACATGAACTACACTTCCACACATAACGGGAGACCAGTCTGGAGCTCAGGGCTCATCCCAGCTGAGGCGGTGCCTTGCTGGAGGAAGATGCCTGATTGGACGGGGAACCCCGGTAGCCCACCGTAAGTCGGCGCCGGATCTCACCATCCAACGGGGAAAGATCATCGCCACCGAGGAGAAATATCCACTACACTTACGGGAATAATTAACTTACTTGACGGGATGGTTATCACCTATCATTCAATCAATCGGGGTGAATGATGGCAGCGTTGACACCCAGGACGAGGGCAAAGGCGACGCGGAGAGCGGCGGCTGGGGCAACATCGCAGCGGGTGCGAGAGGGGCGGCCGGAGCGGGGACCGGCAGCGGGGACCGGCAGCGGGGGCGCCATCGCCGGCGTCCCGTCGCCCGGGGCGTCACGCCGCACAGTGGTGCATTTTGGCGATTTCCTGGCCAAAACCTCTGAGAGCTATAGTATGTTTTCTACGACGACCAAATTTATTTTGAATTATCTTTATAATGTAAGGGAGCTGGTAACATTATACCAGAATA